>JAECUM010007038.1:0-18263 GCA_016617855.1 Megalonaias nervosa | reverse complement strand
ATACACAAATTCCAAAAGTAATCAGAGACAACTGTAATATTTTAGTTGTGTTCAACGGAGTAGATAATCATACGCTGCAAAATATTTATTATACTTGGTGTTCAGGCGACATGGACATGAACAAATTTAAAAATTTCTTTCAAAAGCACAAGCTGTTCCTTTTGGTTTTGTAACAATAAATTTACATGATCCTAGGTCAAGATATCGTAATGGACTTGATATAATTTTTGGATAAAAATCATAGCAGCAGTAGAGCTAATTTAGCTGAGTGTGGTTCTCCAATACTCATTATTGATAATATCTATATGGCTGTTTAATTTATAGCAGCAGAGAGGGTGAATGACATACGAACGTGACCAGATTGTGAAAAAATCTGGTCAATTAAAGAAGTTTTCATTATTAAAACAAAAATGTTTTTTTTCTTCAGGGAACCCTTAATTTTCAAAAATAAGGTCTCTACAAAGTTATAGGGTTCACCCTCTCTGCTGCTATACTGGTTATCTCATGTTCTGTGCTGGGGAAAAAATGTTATTTATGTCTGAGATTTATCTGCGAAGGGTATTATGGATTGATCAAAGATGGACTTGTGATTGATCACATCAGTGGGAGAAAACTTAATAATTCTTTAAATAATTTGCAAGCTGTTACACAAAGTCAAAACTGCAAATTTGGAAATACTGGCGGTCTACGATGCGCAAGAATTATTAAGTCGGTAAATGTAGAAACAAGCGAAAAAATAATATTTCAATCAATAAATGCAGCTGGTAAATATTTTGATATTCACCCACCTTTAGTACAACGTCTCGCAGATAAAATAACCAAAATTGGCACTTTCAAGTAAATACGAACAAAGAATCACGTTTCAGTATCACATACACATGGAGAGAGAGAACTCTGTTCTCTCTGATAGAATAATTAAGCAGTTGTCCCGCTTGTTACTGCGTAATATTACATTACTGCAGCGATACTTTTTCGTGTGTGTCGTATTCAGTAACATAACTGTCTGTAAGCAATTATCTGTCAGGGTATTAGTATAATTTGTAACAGAGAATGATATTTACATCCTTTAACTCTCCTGATAAATTCAGATTGTTCACAAGTTTGATATATACATGCAATCCAGGTAAGTTATTTTAAATCTTCAATGTACATATTGTACATTCAGCCGCCGCTCAGTAGGTCACGTGACATCTGTTTACAAACAACATCCGGCAGATTTATTTTAGAAATTAAAAAAATCCACATTGTAGTTTATTTATTCAGCATAATAATTTCTGAAACGTGTGTGAGATTTATTTTAAAAATTAAAATAAATCCACACTGCAGTTTATTTATTCAGCATAGGTAACTTCATAATAATTTCTGAAACGTATATTTGTAAGTATGAGTCCGTGATCCAGTGTTAGAGTGGCGAATTCTCATACTCGAGAGTTCTAATCCTGTGACTGACACATTGTTGATGGAGGGGCGGTATTGCCGATTTTTCTAATAGTAATTGGGGGCTCTGCCCCATGTACACTTGCTCACCACGTCGAACAACGTGGTGAGTGCAGTTTCGCACTCTCCCCGGGGTTCGATTTGGGTGGGGTGGGGTGGCGTGTACATGAAAGCCCTAAAAAATAAACAGTAGCGATAATATGAGCTCTCAACCTCACTGAAGGATATACCCCACACAGGGACATTCAGAAGGAATGTTGCCAAAAGAAAAATCCTCATTGGGGGCCTGTGGGCCATAAGAAAGGCCTTAACAGAAACAAAAAGATACGGTTCATAACCGCATCAATGGAAGGACCCAAGGACCTCATGGTAAAGGATTTAACTGGCGATGAAGAGACCTCGTGGAATGGTAACCGCTCATCGCTACGGTTTATTTTTATTCTGAATATTTTATAATTTTTATTTTTTATATTCAGAAATATTTTATTATTTTTTAGTTTTATTCTGATTCAGAATATTTTTTACTTTTATATTCAGAAATATTTTATTATTTTTATTTTTCTTCTTATCCAGATATATTTTAATTTTAATTTTATATTCAGAAATATTGTATTATTTTTATATTCAGAACTATTTTTATTTTGATTCAGAAATATTTATATTTTTATATTCAGAAATATTTTTAGCTTTATTCTGATTTAGAAATAATTTTATTTTTATTTTTATATTCAGAAATAGTTGTATTTTTATTTTATTTTTTATATTAAGAAATATTTTATTTTTAATTTAAACAAATATTTACTATATAATTAATTCTGAAAATATTAATGTTATTATTTCTGCGATTGAAAAAGTACAACATGACGGTATAAAAATATCTGATCAGCTTAATCCTGAAAAAATTATGTATGATTTTGAATCATTACAACAACTAAAATTTGAAAATAAATACACATTACCAGCTGATTTCATATTCATAAAGTTGATTCAAGAATCAATGTTACAATCCTTGGCAATAGTTACAGATACGCAGGTGAAACTATTTGTTCCCCTCGCACACGCAATCGAAAAAATTGGATCAGAATTGTCTCACGAATACGAAACAAAAAACGATTGTGAATGCTCGTATAAGACAGTTGAGGGAGATTATGTCTGCTTGTGAGGTCGGTGATGATTGTGAAAGTAAAAGCACTGTCACCAGTAACTGTAGCGACAGTCACCGCGACTGTGGTATCAAAAGCCTTGACTACAGTAAAAAAGAAATAATATTTTATTCAGATTCAGAATAATAATATTTACTCAGATAATTTATCTGACAGATCTTTTTTTGTTTTCCTTATGATCTCATATACAGATTTATATTCAGTAATTATTCTCTCAAACCCAACAAGTGTCCGGTTTGGTCAGTAAGTTTGAGATGTATCCTTAAAAATAGCGGCTTATAACATCGGAGATAAACAGGATTAATTGGTTCGGACATGATAAAAAATCCCGGTGAAACTTGTGGTGTAAATGTACATAAAGTATATCCTTGCTGGGTCTGACTGGATTTTTCAAGGTCTACTTGATAGCTGCCATCAATGACGTCACAAACAAGGTTGACCGCGATCGTGGATGTTATATTTACAATGCCCAGCGAGACATGACGACCTTCCAAGTACGGAGTGTTATTATGTCTGAGAATATCTGCTGGCTGACTTACTTTTCTCCATGCGGCAAGTACTTTGGAAAATATTCATCAATTATATCGCTGACCGATTTTCTTAGCTCGGTAGTGTCAAATACAGGCATTACAAATGTTGGCAATTGTTGTTCGGTTATTTTATAATGGTCAAGGAATACCTTTCTGAGATTTTCGTATTCAAACATACTAGGAAAACATTTGAATCGACTATCCCATGAGCGTTTATCACCCTTAGTAATCATTTCATGGATTATTGTTTCGTTGTGAATCTCATAATTAGCCGCGAGTTGATTTAAATGTTGTATTGTTTCAATGATTTGCTGTTTTGTATCATCGTTGTAATGTTGAGTCATAGAAATAAATAAATTTCGCAAAATGATCGGTTACTTGTTTGTGGTCGGATTTGATTATGTCTGTGATGCTCTTGGTGATTTTTTTTTCGTCGATGAAATGAAACCCTTTACCGTCTTTTACACCTTGACCAAATACATTACTATAATTAAATGGAGCAAGTCCACCCTCAGGAGAAATAAAAATTATATCGCCGGATCAAAATACCCATGGTTCCTTTATTTTACGATATTCTGGAAGTTTTAGAAATGCACGTTTATCTGTAACGTAATCATCACGTTTTGGTTCTGGTGGTCCTTGATACACCGGTGGGTTCTCTGGCCATCCTAATACGATTCTGATCGATGAAGAATATATATCAACGGCGATGTCGAATGAGTTCATTCAATCGCGGTCGACAAAGTTGGCTCATGAATAGTGATAGCTAATTTGGATTCTTTTCCGGTGATAGATTTGATTCTGCGCTGGATTTCATCGTTGATCTGTTCTATTTGATAACTGCCCTTGGGTATACTTACAACCCGCCAATCGGGAGTTCCGTCCGGTTTATTTTTATTTGCAAATACCAGTGAATTATTTGGTTGTTTGGTTGCAGCCCATCAAACGGCTTTGATCTGATATTTGGCCAACTATAATAAACTCGTAATTGTGCTAGCGCTATTTCTTTCGCTGGAATCGCAGTTGGAAAAACCACGCTGAATTCAGGGTTGGTTGAACTTACTGATATCATTGTGGTTTTCGACGGTGTTGCATTAGTGACTATCTGTTGCAGTAACTCGTTTTACATTATTATTCTAAACCCCTGATTTCAAATCAGGATTAGCACGTCTCAATAATTCTAGATCCAAGTATCAAATAGGATCTTCTATCTTTTTGTCAAATACATCATTGTAAGTTTTCATTATATCTGCGAACTCATCAGCGGATATTTCACCATCACTTAGATACAACGAAATCAACGATGACAGTTTGGAATATGCTATCATTGCCGCGTGTAGTCTTATTGTGTACTCGCGTAATTTTGCGTTTGTGCATGTAGCTATTTTCTTTGCGATGATATTAAAGATACCAGTAATCGTTGTCGCGGATAAAACACAGATTGTTGCAACCGCAGGCGATACCATCGTTACCATCGATAGCAATACGCCTGTTCCAGCGATGAGCGCGGACGTCGAATATACAACTATATCAATGACTACTACGCGTCGGCGATATTTTTTAACTTTTGTTATGTACTCGTCAATGACATCTTTTATTTGTTTCTGCCCTCCATATACTCGATTGTACCTGTATTGGTTAGCGTCGATCATTATATATTTTATCGAGTAATTAATTGAGGTGTTTCAGCGACAAATTCCAGACACCACCAGTAGGACGCTGCAGTTAATTTTTTATCAGATGGTTCCATTATAAATATTTCTTCGGCATCTTTATTTAACACAATAGACACAGTTGCAGAAAAATCATCGGTTGAATGAAGCCATGGATACGTGGCAAAAATCTTAAATTCTGCAGAGCTGAACACGGACAGCCTGTACAAACTATTAACTTCCGCGGTATGTTTGATATTGTTATTTTGCTGTGACCATGTTGATGATCGTAATGATACCGTGTTTACTTGTTGCATAATCTGATTGTGAGGAAATTTAATCAGATTATTTTTTTTAAAACTATATTAAGAAGTCCAATGACAAATTCGTTGAGTTTTGTGTTAATATCGGAAAGTGTTACGTCAACAACTGCTGGACTTCCAAAAAAAATTATTAATGGCTCTGTATACGTTTCTACGAAAATTTAAAAATGTAGAAACGTGATTATTATATTCAGTTCTGATTGCGATCTTTCCATCGTTGGTTGTTACCAACGAAGTTACTAATGGGTTAACTCTGTTATCGACATATTCTCTTGTAGTAGCATCAGCATCTGATTCTGGTTCTCAAAGTCTAGTAATTATTTTTCCATTCATACCAAGGTTACCAATCATAGAATCTCCGTCCCTTCTGATACATTTAGCGACTTCCAAGCGCAGTGATGTGATTGATTCTCCTGAGTTCTTAATTCTACCGCCACCGGAAAACACAACTATATAATTTTCAACCGCGTTTGGAGGTCGCGCAATAATATCTGTCAACGAAATATTGCTCGTTTTTAATCGTCCTTGTTTATCCTCAAAAACAACGATCGCATTAGCATCTACGCTAGCAAGATTTAAAAGATCATTAATTTAATTTCTGAGATGATCTAGAGTTGCATACTTAGATAAATCAACTGTTTGTTGGGTTTTAGTCTTATCTGATCTTCCGTAAATGTCTACCAATATACATTACTGATTGTTTAAAACGTCGACGACGATGTATACTCGTGCAGGACTTTATGAGGTGGCGTTGACGACCTTGACACGGCGTCGAGCACCGCGAGTACTTCACGGCCACATATTGGCGGATCTGTTAAAGCTTGTGTTGGTAATGTTGAATACCACACTGGAGTGTTTGGATTGCAGTTGATATATTTTAAACATTCTTTTGGTGGGGGTAACCTGTACGAGTCAAAGTAAACAATTCCACGTGGATCAATAGCATATGCAACCCAATGAGTACCAGGGCGTGAACTTTCATCCAGATTAATGATATCAGTTTCAACATTGTTTGGTTTTTGCGGTAATTGATCACTCATAAAAACACCCCTGAAGTTTTTTATACTTAGTTGTTTAGCAGCGTCAAGGAAATCAACATTTGACATAGGAAGAATCATCGAAGTGTCCCGGGAAGCCTTAAACCCTTTCCGTACCACGGAGGAGTTCCTGGAAGTCTTAATCCTTTTCCGTTTTATTTTACATCTTTTTATTCCGTGACCTGCTGCTTTCTTTAATGCCATCCCAGCAGCAGCTGCAACAGCGCCCAAAGCAGCAGCTTTTGCAACAGTTGGGGCTGCAGCGGCGATTATTGCTGGTAACGTAACAAGAAGTAAAATTATTCTACCCGTCTTAGCGATGTCTTTAATGTCACCGACAGAAAGATTTAGTCGTATGCTGTTTTTGATTGTTTAGCTTCATTGAAGTGGCTGATTTAACGTTCTGTCAGTGATAGATTATTTGAACTACCTGTGATTTGTTCCTTTTTTATGTGATATTTTTACTCCACAGTTCTCTTTTGATACTGATTGCAGTTTTTTTAATCTGACCAGGAGTCAGACTGACGTTGATATGATGATATAACATTTATAATATCATCAGCGATTTAATTACATATGTTCTACTGGGGCATCATTGCCACCAAAACCTTCAAGGAGCATTGATTTATCGCTAAGTATAACAGCGATTGCTCTATAACCACTAGCGGGTAGTCGAGCTAAACGAGCTGGAAAGTGTATATCAACGACATATTGTCTGAACAAATCCAAGTGTTCCAGTGAGAAATAATAGATCGGATACAGCGTTGTAAAATCCCGCTGAGATATCTGCAAACCAGAATCAACATTCTGATCACGCCCCATGAATGTCATCAACCGATGATAAGCACGTGCAACATGGTTATCCTCAAAATTCAGCAACACTTCTTCAGAAGGTTCTTGATGTACATTGATGTCCATTTATCCTCAAAGAAACTTCACTAACTCCAAGCGTATCAAACATTATTGGATTTCGTTCCTGACAATCTACTCTGGCATTTTCCTGAAACGCGATGAATATATGTCGTGGTGCTGACACCCCCTGCTGTGATGCTATTTCCCACATAAATAAACCAACAGCATTACTTTGAATACTGTCTGTGGTCATCGTCAACCATGACAATGCTGATTTACCACCTTGATCCATGAAAGAGAGTAACCGTTGCTCTTCGGTAAGCGATGGAGTCATTGTTGGCATCCACAACGAAAGTTTTGTCACTTCACACTCTACTTTGTTACTTTACCTGCATTAACGGCAGCATCACGCCATATTGCATCATTGTCGGTGGCTTTTCTAACAAGTATCACTGTGTGTTTACCGCCAATTATAACTTTTCTAACATTTCTGCGGATTCAAAGACATGTGACAGTGGAATCACGCATGAAAATTCTTCATCGCCGTTTAACATTGTTCGACGTGATGTGAATCCCATGTTGAAGTTTTCATTCATTGATGCAACGTCAGTTCCTGCTGCATTTAGTGTTACTTTTCTGCTTTCTGGATGATCAGTTGTATCCTTGGTAAACATCATTAATGGACCAGCTGATCTCGAGTAATCATCGCTGTATCTTGCAAGGCCAAGTGTCCTCGTGGCAACGTCGACGTTTTCCAGGCATGATTCAATATTCTTTCCATCAATGGTATATGTGGCGCTGTTAAATAACGTCATGACGCCGTTGTTGACAAAAACAAAATTGATCACCAATTCCGTATGCTTCTGCTTTTAAAAGTCTACCTTCGATCTCAATAAAAGCCTCAGCGGTTAAGAAATATTTGCTTGTATCCTGAATTTGTAGTTCGATTCTTCCTCGTACATTAGGTACACGTGTGTCATAAGAATAATACTGATAATCGCGCACAGATTCATCCTTGGGAACTGGTGCGTCCAGGTAAATTAGTAATTCCAATGCAATGAGATCATATAGTGAAAACTTAAAGTACATTCCTTGTTTAACGTTTTCTATTATTCTACCTGAAGCCCGTTTTAGCTCGTATTGACTGTACCTTCATATATGTTGTAAATATATTTTGGTAAGCAAAACACGTAGCATGTACTTTGCACTGTTTGAATAATTTTTGATATTTTTGAAAATATCATAGGTCTTTCCGTATCTCGAAAAGCAGCAGGGCGGGTGAACCCTACAACTTTGTACAGACCTTATTTTACAAAAATAAATGTTCCTACAGAGGCTGAAAAATAAGGTCAATAACGCTAAACCGAACCCCCTAACTTTTATTATTACAGTATAGTTTGAAAACGAATAATAAATCGTTTGGGTTAGCTCATTTTTATTATTTTATTTTTGATTTTTTTGTTTTTTATGTTATAGTGCGTTTAGTTTACTCGGTGGGTCGCTCAATTTTTGTCGTTCACCCGCCCTGCTGCTGTAAATTAAACAGCCAGTATAAATATTATTAATATGGTTGTCATCGGAGAACCTCATTCAGCTAGATTAGCACGAGAGCGACTAGAAGCAATTAAAAAATATTTACCTGTTCGTGATGCTTTCAAGCAACAATTGCAAGAACGACAAGAATCTCAAGTCGAATTTGAAGAGGATACAAAACAATTATTTAAACCGATTGTCGAACCAACAAAGAAAATTGTTACAGCAACTGAGGCAACACAAAGAACTCTTGAAAC
Organism: Megalonaias nervosa; assembly: GCA_016617855.1. NCBI lineage: Eukaryota > Metazoa > Mollusca > Bivalvia > Unionida > Unionidae > Megalonaias > Megalonaias nervosa. Next base: position 9,479 of record JAECUM010007038.1, on the reverse strand, counting down.
ATTACCTGCTGATATTGCCGGTCGTATTCAACCTGGGGCTCAACCACAACCACAACCACAACCACAACCACGACAACCAAAAACCAGAACTAAGATAATAGATAAATTTATGCCTGAAGGTATCGCTGCTATCAAGGACAAAGACCAATTAATTGATATTGCCGCATTTGGATATTATGAAAGACAAAAATATGTAAAACCAGAACATGTTAATTCTCTGAACTCTGCCAGTTGGATTAAGGATGTATATCGAATATATACTGGTATTTCAGAAATTAGATCTAATGAAGATATTAAAGATTTTAATGAATTTGATGCGTTTGTACATAACTATATAAAAGAAAAATCTAAACAAGTAAAACGACTATCACCATCACCACAACGATTACAACAACAGTTATCATCATCACCACAACGATCACCACAACAATTACAATTTGAATCACCACAATCCCCACAATTACAACTAATGGAACAAATAAAACAAAAAAAACTAGAACAAGATAAACATTTAGAAAGAATGATGAAACAATTGCAATCGCCACGACAATCGGTTAGAACAGCAGAGGAGGAAGAAAAAGGGGGGGGGGGAATCTGAAATTAAAACTGCAAGTGGATTTACTAATCAGGGAAGTGGTCTTATTACATGTCCTAATAATATTCTCAATGACGTTGAACGACTGGAAATCCTCATCGGAGGAAAACGAGCTGGTAATAATTCTCCAGAAATAATTAATGAAGTAGCCGATATCTGTAGACGATTATTTACAGGCGGTATCATGGACGTTGATGTTTATCAGTCTATTATTAACGAAATTGCCGATGACTACTACAGTGACTAAGTACGTAATTAAATACAATTACTATAATAAAATGATCGTATATAGTACTCAACGTGGACCAACTATGGTCAGGGTAATAAACTCACGATTACCAGTATACAAAACAACCTACGTAGATGGACTAGGTGATGTTGTTCAGGGTCTATTTAGAAGGATAGCCCCAAAAGCAATACCGATCGCAAAGCAACTGGGAATGAAAGCTATTGATGTTGTTCGTGAAAAAGGTATTGGTGCTATGGGTAATCTCGCTGGTAAAGCGTTTTCAGCGATCAAAGATAGACTAGCACGATTAATACGCAGACCTGCGGTCCGACCTCAACCTGTAAAATTACCTAGTACTGAAGTAATGCCTGCAAATGTCAGTAAAATAATAAATCAGGTTGCTAATCAAAAACTAGCAGAGTTGGCTGATGTACCAATGTCAGAAAAAGAAAAAAATATAACCGCTAGTCTGATAGCAGGAAGTGGTCTCACTTCCCGAAGTGGTCTTCGTTTTAGACGATAATAATTATAATAAAGATGTTCAAGCGCATATCTGATCCCGCATTTGACATGGACGCACCTGTACTTAAAGATGAGTCTGTGCGTGATTATCAATATTATTCTTATGTCGCTCGAATTCCAGATCAGCGTAGAGGAATTGAACTACAAGTTCAGGATACAAGTAGGTATTTCTTACCCGCTGAGGCTTTTATTGAAGTAGAAGGTGAAATTTTAAATATCGCTAATCCTGCAGCACCAGTAGCATATGGAGACGATGTTAATGTCGGTTTTGTTAATAATGGTATTATGGCGTTATTTGATAGCGCTACGTACATGATTGATGGTAAAAATATTGAATCAATTCAGAAAGATGTTGATGTTGCAACAACAACACTTGGTCTTGCTAGATACAGCGACGATAATTCAAGATCAGCTGGTCCATCAATGATGTTTGCAAAGGATACAACTGATTCTCCAGAGTATCGACAATATGAAATAGGACGACCAAGAAATTTTGCTAGAAACGGCGATGCGGATGTACAAAGTATGATTATTAATGTAGATCCAGATTTTAATTTAGGATTTAGATCACGTCGAGCAATGTTGCGTGGTGGAAGAAGAGCATTTTCATGTGTGATTCCACTATCACATATATTTGGATTTTGTAGAAATGTCAGAAAAGTCATTTTCGGAGCTAAGCATACAGTTGTACTTGTACGAAAAGCAACTGACAATGATGCAATATGGCGACCCGCTGGTGATGCTGGTAGAGTAATTCTGACAAAACTTTCATTGTGGATGCCGGTGATGACTCCATCAATAACTGAAGAAGATCGTCTACTCTCTTTTATGAATCAAGGTGGTAAATCAGCATTATCGTGGTTAACAATGACCACAGATGTTGTTCAGAGTAATATTAATGGTTTATTTACATGGCAAATAGCTTCTCAGCAAGGTGTTTCTGCGCCACGATATATATTTATTGCATTTCAAGATGCTGCACGGGTGGATGATCAAACACGTAGTATTATGATATTTGACAATCTTGGTGTTTCCGAAGTTTCCTTAAGAATAAATGGACATCAAGAACCATCCGAGGATATTTTACTGAATTTTGAACAAAATCATGTAGCACGTGTATATCATCGTCTAATGACGTTCAATGGACGTGATCAAAATGTTGATACTGGTTTACAAATATCACAATTGGATTTTACAACCTTATACCCAATTTATTACTTTTCGCTCGAACATTTAGATTTAACCAGACAGTCAGTAGTCGATATACACTTTCGAGCTCGTGTGACAATAGCTCCTATTGCCAATTACAGAGCAATTGCTGTCATACTCAGTGATAAATCGATGTTAATTGAAGGTGCTGGTGGACGAATGAGAGTCGTTGATGCGCCAGTAGAAAACATGTAATTAGATCATTTATGAATATTATAATGTTGTATAATCACGTTAGTGTTAGTCTGACTCCTGGTCAGATTAAAAGGATACAATCAGCATCAAAAAATAACTGTGGATTAAAAATATTGCTAAAGAAAGATCAGATGAGCGGCTCAAATAAATTATCTCTTACGGAACGTCAGCTCGGGCATTTCAATGAAGCCAAAAAATCAAATAAAGGTATAAAACTTAATCTTTCTGCGGGTTCCATTAAAGATATCATTAATACTGGTGGTATATTTCCACTTCTTGCTGCTACACCAGCATTAATAGCCGCTGCAGCTCCAGCTGTTGCAAAAGCAGCTGCATTAGGTGCTGTTGGAACTGCTGCTGGAATGGCATTAAAGAAAGCAACTGGACAAGGAATAAAACGAACACCAAAAAAAAAGGGAAGAGGTCTAAGATTACCAGGGACCCCACACTGGTACGGAAAAGGCCTAAGATTACCAGGGACAGTTTACTAATATCTCCTATGTCAAATTTTGATTTACTAGATGCTGCTAAAAAATTAAAAATAAAAAATTTTAGAGGAGTTTTTATGCGTGATCAATTACCAAAACAGCCAAACAATATTGAAACAGGTATTATTAATCTCGATGAAAATTCTGGTCCAGGCACGCATTGGGTCGGATATGCAATTGATCCACGCGGAATTATTTATTTTGATTCATATGGACTAGCTCCACCAAAAGAATTCTTAAAGTATATTAGTTGCTATCAAAGTATTCCAATATGGTATTCAACATTACCTACACAAACATTAACCGATCCACCAATATGTGGTCGAGAAGTACTTAATGTACTTGATGCTATATCAAAATCAACAAAACCACCCCACAAAGTTGTACATGAATATACTACGACGTTATATTTAAACAGACATTAGTAAATATAATGGTGGATATTTATGGAAGATCTTCCCGTAGAGGTCATCAGCAGGCTGATTTATCTAAGTATGCAACTCTTGATCAACTCAGAAATGAAATTGATGATTTATTAAATCTCACAAGTGTGGATCAAAATGAAGTAGTTGTTTTTCAGGATAATCAAGGACGATTAAAAACGAGTAATATACAACTATCAGATGTTCTTATAAGAATTCCAACTGCGGTCACTGATAATATAGTTATTTTTGCCGATCAAGGTAAAATACAAGATTCTGGTACATCACTCAGTAATTATATTAAGAAATCCGGCGATGTATTTACCGGAGATATTAATATGAATCAAAATAAAATTATAGATCTTGGAAACCCAACCGCAGATGCAGACGCCGCAACAAAGAAATATGTCGACGATCAAGAATCTAAGTACGTATTGGTCAACGGTGGCACAATGCGTGCATTTCTCAACATGAATAATAATGGCATTAATAATCTTAGAACACCAGAATATGATTTTGATGCTACAACGAAGAAATATGTAGACGATAGCAACATTCCTATTTCAACTTCGTTAAAAATAATCGGTGATAAAATGACTACACTTAGTGCTACTTTTTCCAAACATGTAGAAACGTTCTTAAATTTTCGTAGAAATGTAAACAAACCCATTAAAGAATTTTTTGGGGAACAACCAACCGTTGAAATAAAACTAGCCGACATTAACACGAAACTCAATGATATTGCCAGTGGAATACTTAATATTGTTCAAAAAACTAATCTGATTAAAATTCCACACGGACAAATTAAAAATATCGTATACACAGTAGCATCAGGACAATCAACATGGACACCACAAAATAACACTATCAAATATACCGCAGAAGTTACTGGTATTTACAGGCTGTCCGTATTTAGTGATGAAAGATTTGTTATAATTAACAGATATATATTGCGTCATTCAACTGATTCTCTCTCTGGAGTTGTATCTATATTGTTAAGAAAAGATGTTGAAGAAATATTTATACTGAGAACACATGATCAAACAATAACCTCAGAGCCTTATTGGTGGCATATGGAATTTGTGGCTGAAACACAGCAATTAATCACTTAATATAATAATAATGGATCAACCTCAGTCTCGCATTGACGTTCAACGTTACAGATGCAATCAAGTATGTGAGCGTCTCACTAAACTAAATAATTTTATCGACTATTATAACAAGAAAATAAAAAAATACAAAAGACGTATAGTTGTTATCGATGTAGTTGTTTACTCGGTTTCTGCTGTTATTACTGGAACAGGATTATTATTATCAACATTGACGATGACAGCACCTACTATTATAACCATTATCGTTTCAGCATCAACGACTATTGCTGGAGTTCTCGGTATTATAACCAAAAAGATACAAACTTGTACAAATGCTAAATTGCACGATTATATGATTAAATTACACACAGTGGCAGAGGTATGTTCTAAATTATCTTTATATATTTCTTCGTGTGTTAGTGATGGTGAAATATCTGATACTGAATTCGCGATGATGATGAAAACTTATGATGATGCTTTTAAAGTGATCGCAAATGATTTTAATGAATTAAATAACAACAATAATAATAATGACAGACAGGGAGTTACTTCAGCAGATCGTCACTAATACAACTCCGTCAAAAACTACGATGATATCATTAAGTTCGACTAATCCTGAGTTTAGTGTCAATTTTCCAACCGCAATTCCTGCAAAAGAAATAGCATTAGCACAATTGCGAGTTTATTATAGCTGGCCCAATATTAGATCAAAACCATTTGGTGGACTACAACCAAATAATTCATTAATATTCGCTAATAAGAATAAGTCTGATGGAACTCCTGATTGGCAAGTAGTTGCTATTCCAACGGGCAGTTATCAAATAGAACAGATTAATGACGAGTTTCAGCGCAGAATTAAATCTATTACAGGAAAAGAATAAAAAATAGCAATTACTGTCTACGAACCAACACTATCTGCGGTTATTGAAATAAATTCCCCTGATTACTCCGTAGATATTTATCAAAGTACGATTAGATCAGTATTAGGATGGCCTGATGTTCCACCTGTTTATAATGGAGTTTCAGAACCAAAACTAGAAGAATTTAAAACGGGTGAAGAAAAATTCATTAAAGATCCAGAATATCGAGGAAAACAACCATGGAGTAATACAAGATTTGGATTTCCAAACGAAGATAGATATTACTTTACTGATTTTGACGGTAAAAGAATCCCCAAGTTGAATAAAGCATTATTTATTGTTAACATAGACACCAGGACGAAGATTAGTTACTATACTGTTGATGTAAGATTTATTAAACATTTTTTAGATACTCTTAAACCTGAATATGATAAAACGTTTAATGATTTAAGAAATTTACTTATTTCATTATCACAACATTATAATGAAAGTGTAAAGCAGCAAATAATCGAGTCAATAAAACATTTAAATGGTATCTTGTTCGATTTATACATCGTCAATCGAAGTATTATAAACACCGCGACTAAACTCGATGGAAATCGTTATACAAATCCAGAATCTAAACAAGTATTTCTTGATCATTATAAAATAACAGAAAAAAATTTACAAACATTTGTTATACCAGATTTAAATAACGCTGAAATGAAGAAATCATTAAATGATCTTATTGAAGAACACTTTAAAAGAATATGTGTATCATGGAAAAAAATAGCCCCACCACCAGTTATACTAAAACATAATAACAATCCTTTTTGGTGCCGGACGTCATATATCGCCAGGCATTGTAAATATAACAACAACAATTGCAGTCAATCTGGTATGTGACGTAATTGGTGATAGTTATCAAGTAGATCTTTCAAAATCTAATCACCGCAGTGGCACTGCGGAACAGGGGTATATACTATATTCATTTAGCCCTAAAGACCCACCCGGTTGGTTAATTGTGTCTGAACCAATTAACCCAATTTATTTACGAGTTCATAATCCATTTCTGACAAGAATAAATTTCAAACTCACTGACCAGGCAGGAAACATTTTGGATCTAAGACAAGAGTCTCTTAATATTAATTTGTATATACGCTCTTAGAACGTCTGTTTAAATATTTCCTAATATAATAAGGGAAAAAATAATCTGATTCTGAAATAGTTACAGATTTCTTTATCTGATGGGCTTATGGGACTACATTTTTTAAATAATTATTCAGAGACTGATATTATTTATTTTAAAGAAATAATTATTATATAATGAACCAAGAAAATATAAATGATATTATTTCTGCTATTAAAAAATTAAAACATAACGGAATAAATATATCTGATAATCTCGATCCTGAAAAAATATTATATGATTATGAAATATTAAAACAAAGAAAAACTGACAATAAATACACATTACCATCCAATTATAAATTTGTAAAATCAATTTATCAGTCTATGTTAGAATCCTTGGCGGTGGTAAATGAAAAGCAGGTAAAGCTATTTGCGTCTCTTGCACGTTCGATCGAAAATATTAGATCCGAACTATCTCGTGAATACGAGAAAAAAAAGATCGTGGATAATCGTGTAATGCAATTAAGAAAGATTATATTATTTGATTCTGTCAAAAATGAAAGTGACACTGAGAGCAGCGACGGTGAAGGTAAAATATAGAGTCGAATTATATACAATTTATTTATTCGGAAAACAGAGTTAGATAATATATTCAAATATTATCCGCTGATCGTATTTTATCGAATATGCTGATTTGTATAATTTATCTGCAACATGTTTTACTGATTGTGGATGTATGCTAAAATATTTTGCAGCCGCATTAATTGATGGAAAAGTTATTTCCTGTTCTGTTTCTGTATTTATGGATTTAATAGATCTTCTTACAAACTTTTTACATTTTCCAGTATTTCCGCGTGCAGCATTCTTACTAGGTGTAATAACTTGCAGGTTAGATAACCGATTATTATGAGGATTTCCGTCAATGTGATCAACTACAAGTCCATTTTCAACTACTCGATGAAAACATTCGAATATGAATTTATGTGAGTAATAATTTTTATTTCCAGTATTAAACGTAAAATAACCTTTATTATTAATATTACCGACTGGTTTTTTCAATCTACAGTTTCTGATCACACCATCTCGAGACGCTTCATAATTTGTATATACTGGATGTTTCACAAATTCGTATTTATTACGAAATGCTTCTTTTCTTAATTCTCTTATAATATCGTTGTCGATCATTTCATCGTGGGTCTGATTTGTCTGAGTCATTTTATATAATAATATTATTTGTCTAAATCATTATTTTGAAATCTGACTAGATAATCTTCTACGGTTTGTATAGGAGATTTACCTGGCGATGTATTATTTTTTTTGTCATAATATCGTTTTAATTCTCTATATTTTTTTCCGCCACATTTTAGACACAATTGAGTTTTTCCTCTGACTCCAACACCACACTGAATACACGGTATTGGTCCTGTACTTCCATTTTTGAAACTTTGTGCATGATTTCCGCAGTATTTGTTCACGCACGGTTTATTACAAAGAGAAGTATATCCAATTCTGAGCCAAGCACATTTGTTCTTTGTTTCAATCATTATATATATACTAAAATTTTAATTTAAATACTTGTCTTAATTATATGGAGGAATTATCGGCAATTGAACCTTCCCATGCTAGATTTGATCTTGACAGACTATCAGAATATAAATTTAGTACTTTGATGCAAGATCTGGCATTAACGGATGAGGATGTAACTGAACGTATTCGTGAAGCAAAAAAGGAATTTCGTGACGATGGTGCTGCTCATGTATGGTCAACATTCAGAGTCGGAAATGTTACTAATATGATGAATGACAAACGAGGAAAAATAATTATTAATCACCTTGATGATCAAAAATATTTTATTTTAATAAAATTTATTGTAAATATAGAAGAAGATATTTGGATTATTCGTGACAAACGCGATCCAGTACACATACAATCAGGAAATAATATTATTCTCTTAAATAATAAATCTAAACCCGGAATACTGACTGGTATTGATAAGGTATATTATGAACGGAGCTACCCAGTTACTGCAGTCGTATATGCAATATATCCGCTGAATAATAAACCTGACGTCGGGGATCTAAAACCTATGAAACTGTAAGATTCAAGAATAAACTGTGTAGCTGAACGAGTTACAGAACATTTTACAAACGCGATACGTGGTAATGGTTTAACAGATTTACGACGTAAAAAAATAAATACTTGGGCAGAATCAGTTAAAGATACCGGAGCTTCTATCAAAGATGTCGCTGAACTAGAAAAGAAATTAAGATTTCCAATAACGGTAAAAACGCTGACGGGAGAGATTTTATATAAACCAAAATACACAAAAAATGGAGCTCCAATAGATATTATTGATCATAATTCGCAAGCATGGACCTCAGCAGTAACAATATTTCCACGAGATAGAAAAGTTAAATTTTATGATGGTCATATATTTGATTTTATCAAAAATATCAGTAAAAGTGACCCTGTGTCTGTTTGGTTATTTCAAAATTCAGAATATGATCATTACGATCAGTTTGTACGGACTAATGGTGACATTTACCGTAGAGAATCTCTTAATGTAGAAATGGAAAATCTTGCGCAGCGCCTTTGGCGTGAATATACTTCAGACGATGTCAAAGTTAGACAATTATTAAATAATTGTTTTACAGTTCCATCCGTAGCAGCTCATTTTGCTCAGGAGAAAAATTTATGGAAACCAACACGATCGGAATTTCTGGAGGATATTCATAAAAGTTGCGTAGAATATGGACAC
>JAECUM010007037.1:0-48216 GCA_016617855.1 Megalonaias nervosa | reverse complement strand
CTGTCTATCGGTCTGTCTGTCTGTCTATCTATCTATCTATGCTAACTTTTAAGTTCCTCTCCCAACCATTTTAAGTCGTAACATATAAAGAGACAACCTGTACAAAGAAACCAGTAACTCTCATGGTTATTCAACGATATACGCGTACTTATAGAGACAACAAGTCCTTCTCACGGATATGCTACGATGTGCACGCACTTTACAAAAACAACTAATCAGTCCCTCTCATGAATAGTCAACGATATACAAGTACTTGTACATAGACAACCAATTCCTCACACGGATATTCAAATATATTAAAGATATATAAGCTTAAGTAAATAACAGCGTATTACGTAGTCAGTACACATGCCCATATGCTAATAATATTCAGCCATAAACTCTTAGAACGATATACGTAATTTGTAAGTTAAAGGTGAGATTTATAACATAGATGACAAACAGTTTCCGAGAAAACACAGCGAGGGAGAAAACTGTATTATTTATACCTCTCGCAATTACATGCAAACATTAGTATAACTCCATGATTATTATTATTATTATTATTATTATTATTATTATATCAGTTGCACATGGCATCACCGATCTCTCAATCTGTTTTATTCGGGGAATTTTAGGTTTGGAAACAATCTAACGTTGTAGACTTGATTTCTCTGTGTCGGATTTATCATGTATCAAGTAAGCTTGTGCGAAAATTTCTTTTCTCCTGATCTTTTAAATGTTAAATTTTTACCGTTTTAAGGAGATCGTCATGATAAGTTAGCAGGAAAATTTTCTAGGTAATAGAAAGCAATGCAACGTTAAGAATAAACACTACTAGAAGATAGAAAGAAAAAAGAACATTTGGGCTATTTTTTCTGAGGAGTCTCGTCAGTATTGTCTTCGCAACCAATAGCAGCTTAAACTTACCACAAAATCTCACCACTTAGAAGCACCAATGGAAACATCATTAGCACAAAATCTCACCAGTTAGAAGCACCAATGGAAACATTATTAAAAACACTTTTAACATATTAAACTGATTGATGAATTTGTAATGTTTTTACTTATCTTTCAATCAATTTCTAAAAGGGTACATCTATACGATTAATATTTATTCAATTTTACCAATTTTCTTTTTCTAAAGTAAAATAACTACTTTCATTCATGTCTATGATACAAATCATGTTGGACAAAGGTCCAATTGCCATTCGAGTTAAGACGTGGGCTTTTAAGCAGTTTTTGCATTAATCATACCTATTATATATTTTGTTCAAAAATCCAACATGATTTTTAAAATCTTAAAATATCACTGTAGTTGTCTTTTTCACCAATCTTCGGTTCTTTTTATCCCTGCATGTTACATTATTTTATATCAAGCTCTATGGCCGGGGTTCAAGTGTATTTTCTTATGCATGTACCACAAGGAGCGGAATTTGTACATTCCAGCATAACTGAAGTAGCCCTGTTCAGTATTCGATACTATTTAGATAGCTCTGTAACCCTGTCCGACGTATGGGCAAATGGATTTATGGTGATCCACCTACAAGAAAAATCCGTGTTCCGTTTCTTACGGTCTCACGACTTTTACATAGAAATCTTTCCCTCACCATACAGGTAATATCATTAATCACAGGTAAACGCGTTTGATTACTTACCTTTAATTTGTTGACTTTCTTCCTTTCGACATTTGCCTTCACAGCCTTTCAACAAATGTATAAATGATTAACCCACACACTATGGTGTTTTCCCATTAAAATGGGTCGAAATTAGCAATGACATTTTCTAAATATGTCAAATGTTACTAAAAGTGGACAGCTTATCTTACTTGAATGGTATAATACAACAGGCAGTCAACACACATGTGACTTTTATATGACATATGCATATGTACGAACCGAAAATTCTCATTACTCTGATTTTAAAAGGGCATTTCCCCGTGTATTGTACTGGGACAAAGTTTTTTCCTTTGATATTATTGAAAGCAAATTGAAAAATATGTCTTAAAAGAACTGAAGTTCTGAAAAATGAAAGAACGTTGGTGTAACTTGTTCCCTTTTAATCTGCAGAAAACGTGTTACACAAAAGGTATGTCTTAAAATTTTAATCTAGTTTAATTACGTATGGGATCGCAACAGTTTATTGTGATCAAACAGTTTAGGTACTTCCTCGTCAAATTTTTAATATAACCTCATGTACAAATGACAGACTATAGGTGTGTATAGTGCAAATAGTGTATTTGGTGCCAAACCAAAATCTGTTGAGTAGACAGGTCTTTTAGTGTATTTTTGAACTTTTAGTTATTTGAATGTTAGACTGTACACGCAACAGTTACGTAATAGCTTAATTTAAACATCTTTCATAAAAAGACAAGTTTACTTAACTTTTCATGCCGTTGAAGCGTGATAGAGAATTTCAAATACAAAAATAAAATTAATTAAGCCTCAGACCAGGTACTTGTCGTAATTCTAATCAAAATATCTGTAACCTTACTGAAATGATTAGTTTGAAAACCTAGTACTAGTCGTGATTCTAATCGTGCTATCTATGACTAGCTTGAAATGAACAGTTTGGAAAACAGGTACTTGTCGTGATTCTAACTGGGCTATCTGTTACCTGAGTGAAGTTAACTGTTTGGACACATTCCTGCCACTTATAATGAGGGTTTATTTTAAGATGCCATCATTAAAATTACAATGTATTATTGTTTCATAATCATGCACAACAGCATTGTGTACCTGATTTTCAAAATTGTAATTTCACTCAACTTTAGAATGATGGGATCTGTTGGCAGGGCATATACGACTAGATTAAGTCTCTAGAAACTTTCTATTTATTGCACATATTTGCCGCAGTTTTAGTATATATATATATGCGCCAAGGCAATTGTAAGGTTCAAGACCTAGCGAAAATAACGATTTTCCAAATTGATACTTTCTTCATATTACTTTTTCTGCCTAGTTCTTTTTATGGTGGCCAATATGCAAAAAAAAAAAAGGATTTACATGGGTTTATTTTTCACCCAAGAGTTGGTTTGGACGAAAGCAGATACTAGCAGCTCTGGCAAAGAAAGCAACTTAAAAGATTTTGAACTATCAAAAACGATTCGGCTGCTTTAGTGCAGAGGATGCATTTAAAATTTTTGATTCGGTAATACAACCAATTGCTTGCTATGGGTCAGAAATTTGGGGATATGAATTTAGTAGAGATATTGAAATTGTGCGATATAATTTTTGCAAACAGTATTTAGATGTTCCTAAATCTACTAATAATGCGATAGTGTTAGGGGAGTGCGGAAGATACCCACTATGTACCTCGTACTTTTTACAATGCATTAAATACTGGCTGAAGGTCGTAAGAATGCCTTCAACTCGATACCCACACCAATGTTATTTAATGTTGATAAGATTATATGACACTAACCGTGTCACCTGGGCTACCAAAATAAAAGACGTGTTATTTCGTTTCGGTTTGGGGTATATTTGGCTAAATCAAGAAGTTGGATACGGAAAACAATCTTAGCACTATTTTTGCAAAGATTTAAGGATTCAAAGCTACAAAACTGGCAATGTGATATTAACAACTCACATAAATGTGGGCATTATATCATGTATAAAACCGAATTAGGGCCGGAAAAATACCTCTCATGTGGATTATCGTATTTTCTTAGGATATTACTTGTTAAAGTTAGATGCTCAGTGCATACTCTGAAAATAGAGACAGGTAGGCATAGCAGGATTGAGAGAAATAATAGGTATTGTGAATTATGCCTGAAAAATAATCTTTATTTGGTAAAAGATGAATTCAATTTTGTTTGTGTTTGTCCAGCTTACGACCATATGAGAAAGAAATATTTCCAGGAAGTTTATTATCTCTTTCCGTCTGTAGAAAAATTTGTATCCCTAATGAGTCATAGCAATATATTAATTATAGAAAATCTTTCTTGCTACATCAATTCGGATTTTCGTCTTAGACAATCTTTGATAACTCCAACGAATGGTGAATAATATACTTAGAGAAAGTAACATCTTTATAAAATAATGCACCGATTATTGGAAATTATGAATCTATACTCATGATGAACACCATATTTAACTTCTTTAAACCATGGTGCACATTATATTTACTTGTCTTGTATTTGTAACATGGGCCGTTGGTTAAATTGCTTAATAAAGTATTATTATTATTATTATTATTATTATTATATTGTATCAAGCTTCCAGATATTGATACTGATTATGGGTTTGCGATTTTCATCAAGGCGCACGTGCGTAAAATGTATTGCCAATCTATTAAAAATGCAGTATCCTACAGGAAGATAATGAATGTACTTACTTATGTGTATTAAGCGATATGCATTTTGCAAATGTTATTTACTATGGTGGTCTATCAGATTCTCAAGAGTGGGAATGCCACATGCTGTGTGTATATCAAGTACAGTTTAGGCGTTGTGTCTTTTTAGATTGAACTGTCTTTACTTAACGTGCATTGTGACTGTCCTTTCGCAAATATTTGTTAAATTACGCATCAGGAAATTTAGAATCGGCTACTTCAATCCAGTCTTACATAAAATAATGATATGGACACGATTTAAAACATGCAAGTATTTGTATTGATTTCAAATCCTTTTCTGAGCTGCAATCAAAGGCTTCGCAGATATCAGAGAGCATATGATGGAATTCAAACACTTCAGTACTTGTACTACTTACTGTACACTGAAATCGTATACATGATCTTACTTGATTCATTTAATGCCACACAAGATAGGGCTGGCAATAAGATTAGGGTTCTATATTCTCAAAAGCAGTAATCGCTCATGGAGATTTATAAATAATAATAAGGAAATATTAAAATATTGTCACTTTTTGCAAAAATACTGTAAATAGTTTATATTTAAGTGTTATATTATACATGTCGAAAACAAAGGTTTTATACTTCCAAGTTATAAACAAATCATGTCAAAAATATTTATTACAAAACATTAAGCAAAATTATTCTACAGTAATAAAACCAATGTTATAATCACAGCAATAATTATAAAATTCCTAATTACAGGATATATATTTCTAACAATGATAAAACAATACATAACACTATGTAATTTACAATTTCACAAAATACGAATAAAACAGAATTGCGATTACTGGGAGTTAAACAAAGATAACATTGGAGTGAAGGCTGTAATTGCAATTACTGGGAGTTACACAACGATAACATTGGAATGATAGCTGTAAGTGCAATTACTGGAGTTACACAAACATAACATCGGAGCGATAACTGTAATTGCAATTATTGGGAGTTAAAAAGTATATTTGAGTGATAGCTGTAATTGCAATTACTGCGAGTTACACAAAGATAACACTGGAGTGATAGCTGTAATTGCAATTACTCGAGTTACAAGATAACATTGGAGTGATAGTTGTAATTGCTTTTTGACACTAATCAGTATGCAGATATAATACGTGAGAAAAGAATTTAAAATCTTCAAATACAAAAGTGGCAAATTAAGAATTGAAGCAAATAAATATCAGTAACTACGAACACAGATCTTTAGGAAATGTATGCTGCTTGATTCTGCCTCTCACAAGCCGTTTGTGTAGAGTTCCTTGTCCGGAATATTTCGAACATTGCAGAAAGTGGACGTGGTGAAAGAGTGACTAGAGTAACACTTGGTACCGTTAAGTGTATATAATTTGCATTGTTTGTTAAGTTATTTATTCATTACATGCAATAGGTTATGTAAAATTGTATTTTGTAGCTTCCTTGTCCAAAATCAAGTTCATTGTCTACCTGACCAGAAAAATCATTGATTTTGTTTTATTTCTGCAAAGCAGTGATATATAGTTTATATTTTCTCTATGAGTGTCGGTTTAATATTAGGATCATTATCAACAGAACTAAATATATTTATCTTGGTCTGAGTCGAGGACATTGTGTTTACCGTTTTCTTTATTATAATTTTAGCAACAGAATCTTCTTGAATGGAATTTTCCATTAAGTAATAGCTTTGTTTTAGAAAATTCTAATTGGGACCTGGGTTAAGTAGAAGGCTTTACAATCTTGTTTACTGCAAAATTATTTATTCTGGGCAGAAATCATTTATATTGCTGTATTCATTTTGATTTGAGTGAACTTGTTTATTATTCTCTGGAAATACTAAGTGTTCGATACTGTTCTTAGAAAGAGACATTAACTTGGAATTATAGTGAATTCAAACAAGGAAACCTTGGATTATATTAATGTGCTTCAACAAAAGTATCTTGGCATATCATTACAATTCAGGCCATTGGTGCATTAGTACATTAGAGACTACCGGCCACCATAGGCAATCAACATCTCTAGCGTTGGAAACTATTTAGAATACCACTCCAGTTTATTCAGAAATTAATTCAGTATGATTTGTATTATTTATTCTGTGATTATTTGGGTGTTAATTAATAGTAAGTTCTTTTTACATTTTCACTTTGTATTCTAGGGAAATAAATTATTTGTTGAATTTTACAAAGCTCACTCTTTTCTATTACTTATTTAAGACCAAAGAGTCGTAATATTACCAGACATTCCTATCATTACGTATCAGATGTTATCTGTATTTAACTGACACAAAAAGGAAGAAAGTGGGCTGACTGTCTACTTTACTCAGCAGATGTTTTGTGTGCTTGATTGAAACATTGAGCGAAAGAGAGCTCACTTATCTCTCATATCTTTGCACTGTAAATAACAGTAAGCTACTGCAGCACTCAGCCAATATCAAAGCGCCAAGAAGAACTGCATCAAACTCAGTTGTAACAGTTGCACTCCGCTAAAGATATGTATAATATTGTAAGCGTGATGAATAGATAAACAACTAAATTGAATGCAATAAAATATAAAGGAAAACTATCAACAAAAAGCATGTTAAATGTCAAAATAGTACTGCTGATAAACTGAGAGGATAAAAAAGGAAACTTATTGATAAGGTTCAATCCCACAACAATAATATTACAGCTGGTTACTTGGATGTTGTTGGTGATGGTTTTTGCTTTATTGACGTTTGTTTATTGGCTTGTTTGTATTTTTGTTTGTTTGTTGTTTTCTGGCTGTTTTTGTTTGTTTGTTGAATGCTTTTTTTTTGGGGGGGGGAGGTATTTTGAATACTATTTTTATAACTTAGCAATAGCTAAACCCTGTTGATAACTTAGGTACCCAAACATATCTAACTCAAATTATAAACTAATAAATAATTGTACTCAAGATCAACTAGATCCTTGTTACTGAGCGATTACTCAAAACGAGATTAGAGAAGTAACTGCATAAGTTAATATAATGATGTTGCTGAACTACACGTTATTGCAACTGAATATATCAAGCACACCCACACACGTATGGTTCTGTTTAGATTAAGCTTTGTATGTGATACTTGGTACTGTATGATGCATGGATAACTTGCCAATAAATGTTCCAACTAGATTTCAAAAATGTCAAATTCACTTATTAGCGCGTTTAAATGTAATTGCCGTGCTTTAAAGGAACCAAATTAAGAAGAATTAGCCAAGACGCGAGACAAAATTATGGAATATATTTGTGAAACCTTGCAAACATCAG
The DNA here is from genome assembly GCA_016617855.1 of Megalonaias nervosa. NCBI lineage: Eukaryota > Metazoa > Mollusca > Bivalvia > Unionida > Unionidae > Megalonaias > Megalonaias nervosa. Next base: position 40,653 of record JAECUM010007037.1, on the reverse strand, counting down.
GACTGAGACTGGTACTTGAGATGACTGAGTTATTAGATTGGTAATCAGTATGACAATTGTATATCCTAGGGATTATTCCCATAATCCATTAAGGAGATATCTTAGCAGGTCAGGCAAGACGTGTCACGAGTTATCCTGGCACGTCAGGCAAGACGTGACACTACATATCCTAGCAGGTCAAGCAATGCGTGATACGAGATATATTAGTAAGTCAGGCAAAACGTTACACGAGATATCTTAGCAGGTCAGGCAAGACGTGACACGAGATATCCTAGCAGGTCAGGCAATGCTTGATTTGGTCAGGCAAGGCGTGACAAGAGATATCCTAGCAGGTCAAACAAGACGTAACGCGAGAAATCCTAGCAGGTCAGGCAAGGCGTGACACGAAATATCCTAGAAGGTCATACAAGGCGTGGCACTACTCAGAGACTGAATATAGTTCAGAAATAATTAATCAAGAAGAGTATCTATTGCAATAGTCCGGTGGCCTAGTGGTTAGAGTGTCCGCCTCGGATGCGGGAGGTCGCGGGTTCGAACCACGGTCGAGTCATACCAAAGACTTTAAAAAAATGGTACTAACAGCTGCCTCACCTGGCGCTCAGCATTAAGAGGTTAGTGTTAGGACTGATCGGACTGGTGTCAGGATAATGTGACTGGGTGGGACATCATGCTACATGTCTGCAACATGATACCCCACTGCTAGACATCACTATAAACTGTCACACTGCAGACATCGTAGCGATATGACTGAAAAATTGTTAAAACTACGTTAAAAATCTAAATCAATCACACACACACACACACACACACACACACACACACACACACACACACTATTGCAATAGATAAATATGAAATTTCCACGTAACACTTTTTCGTTACGTTAAAAATCTAAATCAATCACACACACACACACACACACACACACACACACACACACACTATTGCAATAGATAAATATGAAATTTCCACGTAACACTTTTTCATACGTGACACAATATTACTATTACTTAAACTAGAAATGCATATTATTTTCACGTGAAGAAAAAAAAAATGTCAGTTTAGAGCTAAAGATTATGTTTCAAATTTTCAGGTAACAAAAGTTACTATACTCTATTTTTGAAATCATTTTGTTTTCACTTCCAATATAAAAATTAAATAAAAAGGGCATATTTACACCGATTGTACCACGTTGATCCATTACTTGAAAACAAGTTTCAGTACCCGTTAGCCTTCATAACCGTCCGGTGCACACTTACAATCGCATACCGAACGTTACTCCTGGTGATAACCACCCTTCAAAGAAATTTCTACTGTATAAAATGAATTCATTTTTCTCTCCATTTATAAGCAAATAAAATAGGATTAGTGTTAGAATAAGGTGAGTATAATTATGCTATGATATTAATCATTGTGCACATAATATACAAGGAAACGATTTTATTTTTTTTTGCCAAAATTTATTCTTGGTAACTGTAAGAAAGGGCGTGTACAAGAATTCAGAATGTGGGTGCGCTATTGACATAACACATTGCCCAGTATCCAAAGTTTTTAGGATTCAACAAAGCAAAATATATGGGGAATTACCGGTGTGCGGGATAGATATATTTCAGTTTAGATAACACAAAACTAACACATATCATACAAATTATAGTGAAGATCAAAGACAGGAAATGGAATATCTTTTTTGTAAATATTCGTATTCGCTAATAGATAAAAAAATATATATATATAAAACGATGTAAAAGAAGAAATAATAATTAATAATTATTATAAAAGATAAAAGTACGAAGTACGAATAATCTTACTCAGCCGCAACGTTCACCCATAAGCCTATGATATATCTGAGCCTTAATTTTTTTCATATTTTTTTTTAATAAAACGTTTTCTGATATTAGACAAGCCCTAACATTAAAAGCTTCGTCGTAGATTTTAAATTATTAAAAAATTGTATTACATCGAAGAATTTGTTGCACACACACACACACACACACACACACACACACACACACACACACACGCACACACATATCGCCTACAGTTCACCAATATTAAACAAAATTGAAAACTATTATCGTGTCCTAAGAACTTTAAAATACACCATTTGCCAATTACATATTATAATGGTTCAGTTACTTTAAGTTTGCAAGTCTTTCTTTTAATCTGTCCTATTTATAGCATTTACCGTCCAAAATCTTTAGCCTGATTCTCATATGATGTAAGTCTTTTACGTATATTTGACGAAAATTAATCTGAAATTGTATACCCTTTAACTGGCAATATGATAAGAGCCGATTGTTTTTGTTTTATATGCAAATGACAATTTTATTTCAGCTCTTTATGCCAACAGTAAACTAACTGCATGATACTTCTCTTTTTTACAACATGAAATATGGTCCCTGAACAAGCAATTTGGTAAATGTTACAAAATGACAATACCATACATAGATATATCTTCGGAAGTAAATCCCTTAAAGCACAAAAAATAACTAAATATGATTCTTTTGTAGAGTTTTGCCTATATTTTATGCAAATCTAAGTTCTGTACCTTACTCACTATAATAACTTATATTTTGTTCGTATATAATATTGCTTTTATTAGAAAGATCATGTGCTTTTCTCAAGTAAATGAGATTATCTTGTTGTGTTCATAGCTATTTCGTTTTTTGGTGGCTTTTTTGTTTGTTTGTTTTGTTGTGTTTGGGTTTTTTTATTCTTTTGGGGGGAGGTGGTTGTTTTGGGTAATAAGTGCCTTAACTTTTGTATTTTGCCATCCATACTTTCATCAGAATTAAAAGAGAAAGAACATTATGTGCGTCGAGAAAGAAAATGTGTACTTAACTTTTAATCGCTCACTTTTCTTTCTGTACTTTGATAAGGTAATCATGCTAATTATATGAGTTTTTAAGGGTTCTTGAAAAGAAAGCTTACTATCTATTATAGAAACAAATTTTATTATCATTATTAAATTATTATTATTATTATTATTATTATTATTATTATTATTATTATTATTGTTGTTGTTATTGTTATTATTATTATTATTATTATTATTATTATTAATCTCAATTTTTTCTCTAAATCGTAGCACAGAATTTTTTTTAAACAAAAAATCTTCTATACAGATTGTAATAATGAATTTATTACTAAAAGTTAAAAAGAGACCTAATATTAACTAAATTCATGTGCTTGTTTGTCGACTGACATTACATAGACGTGCATCCAAAGTGTAAAAATACTCGATCTAAATAGAAAGCAGTCTGTGTTACGGAATTATGTATCAGCTTTTAAATTTATAATATAATTTTTTTTGTTTAAGTCGTTTGAGACTATGCAGTTATATTTTATATCCTTTAATTCACTGGTTGGTTCTATAGTGAAAGTACCTGTATACTCCGTGATAAGAGTTCTATTAATGACAAGATCGATCGAGAGTGAAATCAACAACGAAGCAGGACAGGAATAGGATATGTAAACAAGTGTGGAATTGATAGTACACTTGCCCAGTAGAATTTGTCACGCGCACTCTAGCATTTGATTGGTTCAGTGAAGTGAGATTTGAAGGTCAGAACAGGAGTGCTTTTGCTTACGACTGTTTGCGTTGTGTTAAAATAATCAGATTGAATTGTTCTCGAAATTCTACTGAATAAGATGTGTTTATTTGAAACGCAAAAGGACACTATATAATGACGATACAAGCACTGTATTCTTTAAGTTATAGATATTTTAGCATGACTCAGAGAGAAATTTGTGATTTACATGTTGGATATAGCAGCGGGAATAATCTTAGATTTAAACAGTCACTACTTTGAGGATTAAGTGACTCTATTCAAGGACTTCAGTATCTTATTTCATCGGAGTATGTGTAACTTTCGACGACTTCAGTGATATTCTTCGTTCAAATTGAAGTAATAACATTTGTATTAATAATTCTGTTTAATTCCGTGTTATCATGGTAATACATAAGCGTTATACGCACTACGTTCGGAATACCTTGGAACAGTTTCCGGATTAATGAGAAATTGATCGTACATTATTAGGATTATTAGGATTAGATAATACAAATTCATTTTCTGTAAGTTCTTTTTTAATTCTTTCATTTTTTTTTATTTTATATTTATTTTAATAAATTTTTATTTTGGAAACTTTAATTACTGGTTGGGTTTTACTTGATCTTGTTACTATAGTTTAAACCCCCTTAAAAAATAAAAGTCTTATAATACCCGAAATTACCAACCATTCTGATGCATGAAACCGATAGTGCTATGCAAAAACTAATACTAATTAATATTAGTACCCTTACTTCGTGGACGGGGTACTAACATAAGTCTATACGTATCAACGGAGCAACCGGTTGTGATTCACACCCGTCACTTTTTCAGCCTACTAAGATTTTGAACATATTCCTTACATATACTGACAGAAATTAAATAGTCCTTTTATTTAATATCAGAATTGTTTCGTATCATTGTAGAAATACGTGTAAAATATTGTTTACCTTGTTTTATCCGATAGTTTCTTTTTAAATCGTCCGTATATTAGTTCAGCTGACAAACTACTTCCTTTTCTAGCCTCGTTTTTGTGTGCCATATAAGGACATTGCTGCCTTACTTGGAAACATAAACAGATCGTAGTAAATATGGTGTGCATTGAATAACGTATCGAGGAATATCCATATAGCATAGCAAGCCTTATTTGGAAAACGAATTGTCTCGATAATCTGTCATCTGTCATGGGGACAAAATACGGTTAGTGTGAACATGTCAACATAATTTACCCGATCTAGGCTTAATAAATTGATCATTAGCCAAATTTCCTAAATTAACATATAAATCTAATTAAGTAGATTTTAACTACAGTCATCTTTATGTCTTTGACAATAGTTTTATTTGCTTCGTTGGAAGGTGTAGGATCAGTTCCTAGCCTCAATCACACTGAAACTACGACGTCGTAGCTATGAAAACATGTGAATTAAGACGACAATAAAAGAATCTTAAATCACATCAATATATATTGTAGTGATGTCTGTAAGCATTCTTACTGCTAGGTGTATTTACTTAGTGGAAATATTGATAATGTAACCGGACGTACTGCCTGGACATGCGCATTTGATATTTTTGCAGAATCTATGACGGTTATAAGACACTGAAGTGACTTACAAACTTAAAATAATGTTTCTTGAGAACAAAATGTTACTCCTCAAATGCTTTCCAAGGGTAAATAATGTAGTTTAAAGCTTTTTCTCAGTAATATCATTAAACCAATCAACATTATGTGCAATGTTGTGTTATGTGCGGTACAACAATTCTCGTCAACTTTAGCTTTTTCCTTGCGATGCTACATTCAATATGACAATCGTTCACTCTTTCAAAATATAATTAGCCGCAAAATCATACAAAATCATCGTCTCTAACAGAGATGTAGAAATATCTTATGTCACTGAAAAGTGTTCTTTCTGCTTTGTAAATATTTACAGACAATACGCAAAACTAAGCCGTTGACACGTGTACACGTAACAGCCTTATCAGTGAAGAACTTCCTGAGGTTGTGGAATATTTCGAAACGTGTTAACCTACTAATAACACAAAGCAACTGAATTTTGGGATGATTATACAGGGATCATGATATATATTATTACAAATTAAGTCTAGCCTGTTTAATTGAATCTTTACAGAATAGACAAAATTAGATGAAGAATTTTGAAAAGATGGTGACATAATATATTCTAGCCCTCATAAAATACTTATACATTCATCCTCACAATGTATTTGAATATGATTCAGTACGCTGCAACAATCTTGTTGCTTTGAGAACGATCCGGTTCATTGCAACATCAACAAAATTGCAACGTTCCGTCGAATAATATGCTTGTTTCAGCGTTTTTGTCTCTTCGGCTCCATCTAGAATCCCCATGTTACAATGTCTTAAAGAGTTCTTATGCTCGGAGGTCCGCGCTGTGAGTGAAAAGCGCACATTGAACTTTTTCTTATCTGCATTTATACGCCACACATCAAATCTTATATATGTAGTTACCAATATTTATATTGCAGAACCTCCAGTCAGAACATATTCGGACTTTTAAACCTTATTTATAAAAAGCCATAGGAAGTAAATGGTGACCGTTTTAACTGCCCTTAAGACAGTGGTTGTTACTACGTTGCAACAACGAGTAGTTTGAGGCTATCGCGAAATAATTATTTCTCAAAAATATTTTAACTGTATAAATTACATTTAAAGTTCAAAGTGCAGAGTTCTCATTAATGGTTTCAACATCTTCAGACGTTGTTTGTTTTTGTTTTTGTTGTTTTGTTTTGTTTTTATTTATTTTATTTTATTTTTATTTTATTTTATTTTTTTTTGTTTGTGGGGGTTGTTGTTTTGTTTTGGGTTTTTTTAGGTTTTTTTATTTCATTGTCAAACTTTCGCTATAAGGGCTCATTTCTTTACGTATCTAGCCGTGTGTTCTTCTGCCGAACGTTCCAGTTTGGAAATACCACTTCGATTTCCTCTGAGTTTCCAAACTGCTTCCCAAATGACATCAAAAAGAACGTCACTGCCTGCACACCCCGTTTGAAATATGACATCTGTTATTTTATCGATTAATATTGGAGTTTTTAACGCACATATCTCTAAATATTCTATGTATGACAATCCTTGATCGGTTAACTTGAGCGTTTGATTTTCTAGCAGATTTCATCATGTAGTGACTGTGGCGTTGTCAGATCTGTAAGGTGAGGTAATCCACCGTGAGGAGTGTGCCGAGTCATTATCAGCGAGTCGAAATTATACGACATTGGTCGGAAAGGCACGAGAATGTCCAGAAAAGGTGTATATGACAAGACAATTTTAAATCTGTCTTTCCTACGCATCATTTATATGCAGCAGCATCCTTTTTTGCGAACCTTCGCTGTTGCTTTATCTTGAATACATGAATCGTCAGTCACGAGACGGAAAATTGCTATAATATTGGAAATGATTCTCTGTGCTTGATATACAATTATATGGATCCAAAATTACAAAAGGGTTAGGCCACACGTTCTTCCGTTAGGTGCATATCAGTCAAGTTCACAAATGCAAGTTTCAATTTTGTATGCATCACTGTTAATTGTTTATATAACAATTTCAACAAAACGTTCTTCTTTAAGCAGTCATAAATGGCAATAATTTGTTTTTCCTTCATCGTTGTGTTATCATAAGTCTTCGCGTAGACCTTTTCTATTACCCAAATAGTTACCTAAAGAATAGAGGTTTGTTATTTCCGTTATTGAGTCAAGTTAGTTGGATACTAATTACGTATGAATAAATAAGTATACAAGATAGTGAAGACGAAAGTGGAGAAAACTACATAGCAATGAAATCCTAAAGTCCATAGTCATGAGACCTCAAGTCCATAGCCACGCCACCAAAAGGTCTATTGCCATGACACCCTAACTCTATAGCACGCCACCACACAGTCCATAGCCACGACACCATATAGTCCATAGACATGACACCCCAAAAGAAAGCCATAGCATTTTGCTTCATAGTAGCAGGCCGTATACAATCCACCCGGACGTTACTTTCCATTTGTTATCTTCGTATGGAATATTTGATATAGTTGTATTCAAAATTCATACATTAGATCACACATTGCCTAAGTATTTTCAGAAGTATCACTTCCCAGGTGGAAAAATGATGAACATAATACATGTATTTCAAATTCATGCGCTATGAAAGTAAAGTTACATCCAACCAGTGGGCTGTATTTTCCTCATAGCTGTTCTTTATTGGATAATAATAATTGACTGAAAGTACCTACAGACAGACATACATACTTAGATTATTAACAAATAAATATGTTCCTATATACAGAGAGATAGAGTAAAAGAGAAACAGAGAGAAAAAATTTGATAGCACTGAGTGAATAATGGATATATATCATCTCAAGCGTCAAAACCTCATTGCTTGAGTTTATCTTATTTACTCCGAACAAGCAAATTTTCTTTCTATTTGCTCAGACGTATTGCCTTTCAATATGAATAAAAGATCGTAGTAGCAGATTTCGTATTGTACCCCGTGCGATAATGCTAGCTGTTTACCGTTTATTTTCAGTTGCGTTTCGTGTATATTTGCACAGAAAATATCACCAATAATATAATTATCTTTAATATTTACAGGCATAAAGTGCTGAAACAAAAAAGAAACATAAGCAGGTTGCAGGATTGAACTCGGTATTCTTGCATGAGAGACGGTCATATTAACCACTAGCAAATGACAAAAGTGTTTTCTGTAGGAAAATCCACTAAATTGATTGGCTAGCATTGTATATCTCAATGACAACATCATCGTCTGGAGAAGAAACAGGACGGATGTAGAAGTGGTGAAGACCTCGAAAGGCATAGAACGCTGGACTGACGGGCATTCATTCCAAGCGTTCAAACTCTGATGCTTGAATTAAAATTGAGATGGACAGGCCTTGTCACTAGGATATCAGACAAACTACTACCAAAGAAGATCTACGGGGAGCTGAAGGTGGGGAAAGCGATCTCAGAGAGGTCAGAATAAATGCTTCAAACAATCACTCAAGACATCCGTGAAACACTTTAACACTTACCATAAGTCTTTGGAAGATCTCGCACAGGATCGTTCCACCTGGTACAGTCCCATCCATACTGGAGAAACAGACCATGAGCTAATTAGAACTGCAGACGTAGTGCAGAAGCTCCAGCTGCATAAATCTCGGAAATGCATCATATCCTTTGTTGACCAAGCGATCCCAAGCGGCAACACATCCTTTGTTCACCAAGCAATCGCAAGTGGCAGTACACCCTTTGTTTACCAGCAATCCCAAGCGGCAGTACATCCTTTGTTCACCAAGCAATCCCAAGCGGCAGCATATCATTTGTTCACCAAGCAGTCCCAAGTGGCATCTCCAGTATTTGTGTACCACAAACAATTCAGAGCACATATTGACCTATCAGTCACTCGCGTGCTCACAGAATATAAACCAATTAGCGATGTCATTGTTATTTTCGAACTCTAGGGACGAACAACAGCCACACAAACTGGTCATGAAAAGACATGATCATGCCAAAGCCAGATACAGTCTGTACGAAATTTCTGCTAAATGGCATCATTATATAATGACATGCTTTTAAACTTTGATTTGTGGTTTCATTTACAGTTAAGTTGCTAAGAAAAATATGCTGGATGTAAAAACTGTCAGTTTGCAGAATTTTGCATACCATCTCTAATTCTACCATACAGACTATACTTTACCTTACTTGATCACGTGACCAGTCTAGTCCAGTGTTCAGAATTGTGAGCGGTTCATGGAGAAATTTTGATTAAGGTGCTGTTTCTTTTTGGGATTTAGCTGCTTAGAAAGTAAGCAAAATGTTGAAAACTGGAAGAACTTGAAAGAAAAATGTCTCTATTAACAATAACTTTCGGATTCCTGATGCAGACTTTCATACCAACGTTGAAATTAAGCGTACGCAATTTTATAACCTATAGAGGGATTTCAAAATGGGTGAATAATAAAAGTCTAAGAATAAATAACCTTGGGTCGAAATCCTCAAAAGAATTTAACTAATCTTAACCAGATGGATAATATTACACAAAAAGAATAGTGCAGAAATCTTGATATTTTTAGAGACAATAAAGTTCTTCAATTCTTATTATTATCCAAACTTTGATTTTTGTACATCGTGTTATATCGCATTCAAGTGCTGCTACATCTGTGTATCAAGTACCACTACATTGATGTCTCAAGTGCTACTACATCGATGTATGTATAATAAAATAAAATGAAATTAATGGATGAATGGAGTAACAGAGTTCTGAGCAGAGATATAAAATAGAACAACAAATGCCCCCGTATGTAAAATCTAACAATTTCATCAGTTACATAAAGAAAATGAAATTGAACATGACTTTCGAATGATACACATTCTCATGCAAATAAAATTACCAGATTTATAAGAAATGCTTATCCGTTCTGTTATATCGATAAAACAAATATCGTCACAGAGTCAAGTGAATTACTCAGATCAGCATGCTTGCATAAACTGGTTGCTTCCGGTCCTTCCAATTCAATATCGATGACAGAAGAGTCGCCGTATACCTTCTCTCTCTCTCTCTCTCTCTCTCTCTCTCTCTCTCTCTCTCTCTCTCTCTCTCTGTAGCCTCTTCGGGCCATCACCCGTAGCTTGTTTGTCCGTTTCTCCTTTCCCACTGATATTTTCCCCCTTTAAGATAAATACATATGTGCTCATTCTAAATATTTGTCATGCTTTTGATTTTGTTTTCAACTTCTGAGATCGAACAATAATCACCACTCTTGTTACGTCAGATAACGTCTTGTCGTAATTTGACAGAACTAAAGCTAACATATCGTCTTATAGTTATCAAACAGAACTAAGGCTAATATGAGTCAGTTCGCAACCAGAAGCTGATACAAAATCCTATTACCATGAAATTAATGTCTTCTCCTTACGCTAGCCGCATTCCTAAATGGACAATAACATAACCTAAACAAACCGTACTGCTCACCTGTTGGCTTTAAATCACTAACTGGATAATGTGTAGGTGAGCATGCGTCGATTTCTCGATTGAAAAGAACTGACAACTTAATTACACAAATGAATTAATGGAATTTACGTCTTGTCCTAACTACATTACTTGCTAACTAGCCATTCATTGGCATAACATTTCCAGACATAGTAAAATCAATTCATAGCCTACATGATTCATATCATTTAAGTTAAATCCGCACAATTCTCACAATTGTATCATAGGAAATGTATTAACTTCCTATTACATAAACGGGCAAATTCGAGTAATGCTCTGAAAATTCATATTACATACAATTACCTTTATATGAATTTTCTTAGGATATTTGTGTCATAAAACGTTCAAGACAGACAAATAAATGCGAACAATTAATTTCCAAACTCAGGAAAAATTGAAGCATGAATTTAAAACGAATAAATGCAATAAATAATTACAAACGTATATCAATGAACATATTGTATGCGACTGAGACAAACTTTGTGCTTTCCGAGACTAACTTTCTTTCCCATGAAGCTGAATCTCTCTTACCGAGTCTCTCAGCTTCCAGATAGGCGTCCCTTAGACAATTTATAATGGCAGAACACTTTCCACTTACCCAGAGTTAAGTACGTTCCCTTAAGCTGAAAACTTGGATTGACCAATTTGGCGAGGGAAAATACTTAAAACATTGAATTTCATCTGAGAAACACACACACCTCATTTAGCCTAGCCAATCAGGATTAACTTTGTCTAACCCTCAAATATTTAACACGCCCATCGAAGTCAGAATAATTCCCTCTACTCCGTCTTTATTAATATCTATTTCTGGGGGGAAAAAGCTCATTTTACAACACTCCAAATGGACCAAAATTTCTCTGGATTGTCTCCACGTTCACGTTTTCCGCTACTTGACTCGGAGTTAACATTGCCTCTCTATCTGTCAGACCGTTATATCTGCGGATTCTAATTAGAAACTCAATCATGCACACACACCCCAACAAGAGCATCACATCCATCGCAGCTAGCGATTTATCGCAGGCCTATACCATACGTCAAAGTTGATTGTTACGTGTCACGCTGACCGCGACAAGATTGACAAGTGTATGTGTTACAATAACATTTTTCTTCAACATTCACTCTGATACAGTGTGTATGTATATGTATGTATGTATGTATGTATGTATGTAGGTAGGTAGGTAGGTAGGTAGGTAGGTAGGTAGGTGGGTAGGTAGGTAGGTAGGTGGGTAGGTATGTAGGTATGTATGTATGAATGTATGTATGTATTTTACGCTTAATTCGCCTTACAACAACAACTTAGAGAAAACTATATACCTACGAAAAACACGGCGCAAGTGTGCTGTTATAAGTAGACATAATAAAATAAAATGACAATAATAGTAAACCGATATAATTGCTTTTAACTTGAAACTTTCTTCAAAATGCATGATTTACCCAAAATTTTCAAAATATTAAGTCTAATATAATAGTTTTTTCAATATTTTTGCTCTGTATTAAATAGTTGCCTTCAGATAAAATTAAAATTCATCTCAAATAACACTATCTATTTTGGCTTTTTCTTTGCCTTTGTGTTTTTTTGGGGTTGGTTTTGTTTTGTTGTGTTTCTTTTGCTATTCCCTCCCTTTCGTCCTTTATCACATTAAATGAGACGTTCTATCGCTTTTTTACTTTTCCCTGAAACAACCTTTTCTTTTTCTTCAGTATTTACAGCTAGATTCAAATCACTACAATATTCAGAAAAAATGAAAGATGAAAGGCAGCATATCCTATACATTTTCAGCAACATGAAGAGTATCATCCGCTTATTAGTGGTATATGAGATATTTCAACTGTTCGTGTTACGTTAACGGCTACGGTTGATTGAACAATAACACGGACTGTTAGTGCATTTTAGCCTGAACACCAATCTGTCTGTGTGTGTGTTGTTGTTGTTGTTGTTTTTAGACGTAGTTTTAACAATTTGAGTCATATCGCTACGATGTCTGCAATATGGCATTTAATAGTGATGTTTAGTACTGGAGCATCATGCCGAAGACATGTGGCATCATGTCCCATCCTGCCACATTATCCTGACACCAGGCCGACCAGTCGTAAAAAATAAACTCCTAATGATGAGCGCCAAGCAAGACAACTTCTAGTACCATTTTGATATGTCTTTGGGTTCGAACCCGCAACCTCCAGCATCCGAAGCGGACGCTCTAACTACTTAAGCCACCGGAGCGGCCCGAACTCTAATCTAAGCGTCAGTCTGCATACAAATTGTCAACTATATATGTCCTTGTATTGTACTTTAAAGAGTGTTTGCAAGTATGATAGCGAGATGTACACAATATTTAAAAACCATTGAAATCAATATGCTTTGTTGTAATTGTTCAGCAGGACCCTTCATTTCTGCTAAAATATGATCAAAATTTCTTTGTCATTATAAAGCTTTTTTCACTTTCCAAATTTATGTAGAATTTATTAATATGTGCTTATTGGCGATTGGTGAATGTTTTTGAACGAAAACATTCATGAGAAACGTTCATCGAAAAAGACCTTATAAGCAAAATATCGTACAAAACTTAAAACAAAATATAACGGACAAAGAAAGCAAGACTGCGAGACCTTTTTTAACACTTGTGCTCAGTTTTATATTCAAGTGAAATTTGTGATTGGTCAGTAATTGGTTATTACCCAATCAGACGTCAGAATTTGAGTAACATATGACTAAGAGATTTAAAGTGATATTACAATCTTCGAACCAGATTCTCTTCCTTTCAACTTAAATACACGAGGTCAGAATAAACATAAGATATTCCATGGTCTAGATTTCATTGTTTCCGGGAAACAAAAGTAATTTAAAATAATAAGTATTAGTCTTTTACTGTCAGGACGAATATAGAAAAAAAATAAACAATTTAGACTTTTGTTATTCTGCTGTACATCGTTTAAATTACTGGTGTATGTTAACTAAGAACGTGCTTTTTCCCAGGTTCACATTTTCAAAAGTCTCCTTATCCTTTCATGTGAGAGAGAGAGAGAGAGAGAGAGAGAGAGAGAGAGAGAGAGAGAGAGAGAGAGAGAGAGAAAGAAAGCAAGAAATAGGAAACAGACAATAGATGAGACAGTGTCTGAAATAAAGGAAACTATGTTGTAGAATATGAAAGAAATCAATGATAAGAGTGAAAGAGTATGTAAATAAAAAACTTATTACGCAAAGTTATATGAGGAATGCAGACACACGGGCAAACAGTATTAGAACATGAACATGGAAATAAGTAACATTAGCCTCTATTTTCAAGCGAAAGAACACATTCTCATATTTAGGTGTTTATTTGTAACAAATTCAAAGGCAAAACATCCTTATAAATGAGCAGTAAATTAACAATTTCAGTAACTATTGATCAATAATAAAAAATGAATTATGTAACGTGCATGAAAAGCAAATACAGTCATCGATATTTTATCACATTTGAACAGAAAATCAGTTTGATAGAAATGTCACATATTTTTAATGAAGCAAATGTCAATCGTATTTAGCATCGAAAGAATAAGTTTTCGATTTTTTCCTCTGATTCCCCCCCCCCCTTGAACCTTTTGTAAAGTCAGCAATAGTTTTCAAACTGAAATATAACACTATTTTTATATCAGATAATGTAAAACGGGAACGCTAACTCTATAGCATTGTGTCTATCTTTATGAAAATATCTGTTCTATGTCGATTTTCACTGATATTTTTAATTTTCTACATAATCATTCACATAAATTAAACAGATAAAATTTCTACCGCATAAAGGGCTGTATCAAAACAGAATTTGTCAGAAAACTAACCAGTTATTTATCCAGTTAGTTTTGCTGGAGTCAGAAAATAGTATATCACTTCATTCGAGGTTAGTATGACTTATGTAGCTTTTGATTTCACCATCTCCTTTGAATGCACTAAAAATGAAAATAGTATATCACTTCATTCGAGGTTAGTATGACTTATGTAGCTTTTGATTTCAACATCTCCTCTGAATGCACTAAAAATGAAAACAGGCTCAAAGATGAAACTTATATCATTATGAACTCCTCAGCTAAAGCTTCTAAATTAATATATGTATTTTATAAGTAAAGTAGTCTGCGCCTTCATATAAGCATCTCTCTCTCTCTCTCTCTCTCTCTCTCTCTCTCTCTCTCTCTCTCTCTCTCTCTCTCCTTGCACATGTTAGTATAGAAATACACCAAAGCAACAGGTCAATAGCATCAATCAATAATTATTGCACACAGTGAAAAGCAAATTACAATAATGCACATTTACAGCGAAAAAATATCTCAATGCATGTATATCTACAAAAAAATAAATAGATGAAAGGAAATATAATTTACAGATGATGAATGATAAAATAGGACAATAGCTTGTTTAGCGTATTAAAATGCAGGCACGTAAAATACTACTTTCGAGTAATATCGATTTCACTCACCTTGAGTGTAATCAAAATAACAATTTTCAAATAAAGTTCGCAAATGTGATTTCTTATATAATGAGTAATAATTTCAATCAAGTTTGAAATAATATTTTCCGAAGTTAAAGAATAGATTTTATGAATTTCGAACCCAAAATAAATTTCAGTTTGATGCCATCTATTTTTTATCACCCTAATTCGAATAATTTTTGTAACTATGTTTGCGAACATAAAGGAGTATATTTTTACAGATATTTTCATTTCAATTATTAATATTCGGGTTCTTTATATATCATTCGATCCTTTCTTACGAAACACGTTAATAAACTTATTTTTTTTAACTACTTCGTTTATTTTTGCCCTTCAACAATGCTTGTATGCCAGATACCGTCGAATTTTTATCAACAACATTAATATTTTTGCATGATCAAAATTATTTAAGAATAATTTATATCACACTAAGCTATGTCATGATTCACAAAATGTGTTTACGAAATTTCGAATGCACAAAAGGGTCGAAGAGAAGGATCAAATACTACTTATATATGCTCGCTTTAAAACAATTTATATCACAACAATAGTTTAAACTTGTGATCTGATTTGATACATGATGGCTTGCTCCAGTGCATGGCGGACTTAATAATAAACCGTCAACAAGCGATCAGGTTGCGTTAATTTAGACAGACTTCTGAGAAACGCAACGGACTCCATTTGTTGGCTTTCAAGCGCACAAATGACTTTCAAATGTAACTATCGCACATTGACACACGACTATCACAGCTCTTGTCATAAGCAAATTCTGTATAGATCGTACAAAAAGTATAAGAGTGATTTACGATCACAAATCATCGTATTTAAATGGGTGGACCTTATTAGAGGCTTTTTCCTTCTTTTTCTTGATGACGATGATAATTAAAATAGTCAATATAACAAGGGTTCCCCCTCCTGCTGCGCCTGCTATAATAATGCTCATATCCATCCCAGAATTCTCCCCTTTACTGGCGCCAACTGTGGACCCCACAAGCAATGTTGTCGTCTGCGATTTGCTGAATGTCGTAAAAATTGTTGTATATATTGTAGTTGTCTTTTGCGTTGTTGTTGTTGTTGGAGTTCTTGTTGATGCTGTTGTTGTTTTTATAGTGGTGGTTGTTGTTGCGGTTGTTGTTGCTGTTGTTGTTGGAGTTGTTTTTATAGTGGTTGATTCTGTTGTTGTAGGGGTTGTTGGTTTCGGCGTTGTTGATGTACTTGTTGTAGATTGTGTAGTGGTTGTTAAACCAATAACTTTTACATGAATAGCCATATTATGCGAAACGGTTTTGTTATACACGATAATTTCCCAGTCCCCATCATCGACATCCTCTGCACCGCCGATTGTAAGAGTCCCGTTATCGTCAATGCCATATTGCCCATGTGCAGTATCTCTTCCATCTATCCTAAATCCGTCGGGTCTGACCCATGCCACTTCCGGAATTGGATCTCCTTCGATTTCACACGAAACTGTCAAACTGTTGTGCACGTCAACTGTGTATGATAAGCTGTCACACCTTATAACCCTTGGAGGAATACACTTGAATTTTTCTTTAGGAACATTAAGCAATGAATGATATTTCAAGCTATCGGGTCCAGCGCATATCACTTCGCTACCGGTCAAAGGATTTGAAATCAAATTTCGGTCCAAATCTCTAAGCCATAGAAGCTGACAATGACATTGCCATGGATTATCTGACAACACTAGACTTTTCAGCCGCATGAATTGGGGCTTCAAATCAGAATCTAAATCACGTAGAAAGTTTCCAGAAAGATCCAAAATTCCCAGTGATGCAAGTGGCTGAAACATTGCAGGTGATAATCGCTTTATACTATTATCAAATAGCTTAAGAATTGTCAGTTTCGGTAATCCATTAAAAGTGTCATTGCTTAGCTTAGATAATTTCATTCCACCTAAATTCAAAACTTCTAGAGAATTCAATCCATTAAAAGCATTTGCTTCTATTTTGCAGTATTCGTTGCCAGATAAATCTATGGTTCTAAGATGCTGTAAACCTTTAAACATACCGTTTCTTATAGTTTTGATTTCATTGTGACTTAAATCGATGTCTAGTAGAAATCTTAACTGTGGCAATGCTCCCTCTTCCACAGTTTGGATTTCACTGTAAGCCAAAGAAAGAACTAACACAGTCATCTTTCCATAGGGTACTAAAGCTGTCATGGTAATGGAAGTAATGTGGTTATGTCGATTTGGAGTGCCAGAAAGAGACATATATCGCGTTCCGGTTGGTGGTGCTGGCAAGGAACTAAGAGTTGTAGTACACACAATGTTATATGCTGATGGGGAACAAGTGCATCCATTTGGACAGCTTTGTGCCAAAACGTCAAAAAGACATAATAGAATCAAACAAAATAAAATGTGCATCCTTTTGCCAGAAATCTTCATTTGTAAAAAGTCTTTTGTAAGTCTTCCTTATTTTCAAAATCGTTTTCCGCACGATGTAGTTGTATTCCTTGTGGATGAGAAAATTTAATTTTTGTATTCTTTTTTCTTTGATAAATGAGAGTATCTTAACTTCTTCGAGAAAATTGTAATTATTATTGTTCTGGTTTGCAACTGAGAAACTGTTGCTGAAGTTGAGTTATTACTTTCAACGTGTGTTCTATTTCTATATGTTTCTTCTAAGCTAGAAACAACTTTGACTACTAAAAGTCCTCATACCGTCACTGCACCGATCTTCCGACACAATTTGAATACGCTAACTGGTTAATGCTTATATATACATATATAATAAACCTTGCTAGTGAGTAAAGTCTGATTGGTCATTATAGGGAGAAGGGGCAGAGCAAGGCGATATCTTATCTCAAAGGCTTACCAACTTATCCTAGTAAAAACACTATGATATATTTCACAAATGATGCATTCTAATGTACAGGTACCTATTACGTCAACTATATTTTGACTGTTATCATAAATATCAAAGATTAATCCTTCATAAACGACCCTCTCTCTCTCTCTCTCTCTCTCTCTCTCTCTCTCATTTATGTGCGTTTATTTTCTATCTACTGTCAGCTTATGAAATTGACGATAACTACCAAGAAATGATGACGATTATTTTCGTAATAATCAACACCACAGTTATAATTGTCGTAATAGTAATCTCATTGTCGTCGTCGTTGTCGACATTGTGGACCATTTTTGGTAATTATCATTATCACTCGAACAAGAAGTTTCACGTCCTAATTCCTATGAGTAGAAACAATACTTGTGTTCTTTACAAGAGAAATATTTACTTATTACTATTTCACTTAACAATTATTTCTTGCCGTTATAGTGACTTGTTTAGCCTGTTTGAATTACGCTATTTACCTGTCCGTCAATTTACTAAGTTTTGAATAACTTTCAATAACGTTGTGGTCAAAATAACCAGTTTCCTCATTTACTATTCCAAAATGCTCATACTACTTACAAAAGTTAAAACTTTATTTCTGTCAACGATTAGCTAATACATATCACAGACTACTCGCACCAGTCGGAACGAAGAACATATTTCCTTTCAACTTATTGAGAAAATGTCTCTGTGCGATGTTTTTTTTTTTTTTTTTTCTGGTAATTTGCTAGCATTGTGCTGCTGGTTGTATTATAATTATTTCGTTTCTATAAATACATGTTGCAGTATGACAAGTAAACAAATATTGAAATAAAAGTGGTGGCAATTTATGCAATCATCAATTTTCGGATGCCTTTCTGAAGATGAGAAGAAACTAGCTCTAAAATTAAAAATTTGATGGCATTTTCATCATCATTGTGGTATGCTTGTTTTAGCTCTCCAAAAATATATTTTTCGCCCTTTCCGTGTCATTTTTCTTTAAACTCCTTCTTCAATCAAATTAAGCCTGGAATAATGGACGCGAATAGGTCATTTATGAGATAAAAAAATTCAAAAGCGAGTTGAATTTATTGATTGGTATTTAACGGCACTTAAGCACATGAAAGGTTCTATCGTGCAGAGGAAATGATAGGTCCTTTGCGCAGGAACACACCACAGCAGCCGCTCTAGTCTGTTTGGGATCCGAACCCATACTATTCTGGTTGTAAATACTGCCGTACTACAAGTTCTCGTCATAAACCGGTTCTCGTCATGTTTCTCAAAAAGCTTAAATTTCTATACATAAAAAATATTATGTGTTCTTTCAGAATTAATCGCTTTCATGGTAAAGTATCTACTTGCAAACGAGTTTATTCAAAATGCGGTCCTGAATCGCAATGAATTATATTTAAATTAATTTGCCGGGGGGGGGGGGAGCACGCGCTGAGTTAGTGTAATAGGAGATCAGAAAGGGACTAAGCACAGATCATTATTTTATTACATGAACATATCGTCATCGGCTTAAATAAAGAATATACAAGTTAATTAAGCGATAATTTCAGCGTTGCAGTTACATTTCCATCAACGGAGACAGGCCAGTTTGTGAAAAATTTGGACGGTCATTGATGGAAGTTTTGAGTTCATTTTTAAATGAACGGTGTATCGTAAAATGATTATCGCTACCAAGATAATATGTATAAAATTTTAATTACTGAAATTAAACAAAAATCAAATAAATGTATTACACCATAAATATAAATAGAAAGATTTGCTTCAGCAGATGAAGAACATTTGCTAAATTAAGTTATTTTTAGAAATGGTCCAATTTAATTGGTAGTTTCTTTTAGAAATAAAAAGAAATTAATTTTAGCCTTGAGGCATCAAAACTATACTGAAAACTGAATCTGAAATGTGATGTAATTTTTGCTGTATTTAGGATAACTGTTCGGACGCCTGTGTCGTTCGCTAATCAACGAGGAACAAAGAGACAGACAAACGAACATAATCAGCTAATATTTTAAAGGAGAAAAATATTAGAAACTGGATAATGCGATAATGCGAAATCATCATATAAATGCCATATCACACACACACACACACACACTATATATATATATATATATATATATATATATATATATATATATATATATATATATATATATATATATATATATATATATATATATATATATATGTTATATATATATATATATATATATATATATATATATATATATATATAATAATAATAATAATAATAATAATAATAATAAAATTTCAGCTTCATGTGTTCTTTTCGGGTGTGGGTGTTTGAGTTATATATGGAGAAAAGACAAACATTTTCTACTTAGATCAAAATTTAACATCGAGAAATCTGTAAACTTGAAGTATGGGATGTGATTGATGGTACCTGTATTGTTTTTCTCGTGAAACTAATAATCGCCCTTGCATAATTTAACGATTACTTTTGTCTAAGTCAAGTAATGTCTATTTCATTTTATATTTTACCGGGTAATATTGTCTAAGCGTTGTAATGTATATTCAATTTGTATTCATTACGTATTTAACTTCAGTCTATACCCCACTATATTTTTGGCTTTAATTTTGTACCAGTCATGTATTCGGGCTTTTATAAACCGCGCTATCTTTGCAATATATTTAATTGATTGATTTGCCTATGTTTCCCACTCCTGTCATGTTTCATCTGATTTGGTTGTATGATTCCCTCTTATGTCATATAACCTGTCACGGCAAATCAGGTAGGTCTGATAAGCAAATACAATGATATCATAATTACACATACACCTGGTTTTCGCCAGTGATTTAGGAATTCGCTACACCCACTGTCCATTAGCCAATGGCATCTTTAAATCGACGCTCGTTATTTTACCTTTAATTTCTGTTACAAAAACCAGTCACAAAACAGTCCAATGTCTCAGCTATTCCCTCGGGTTTGTGAGAATTGTACTTAGATTTGGACAAACACCAATATGTTATACATAATCGAATTATTATTAAATTTGTTTAACTGTATTAACTACATCGTAAGCAGTGCTGGATTTAGGCATAAGCTAAACAAGCTACAGTTTAGGGCCTCACATTCTGAACTCACAGTCTGAAGGGGCCTCTCAAATTTATTTTATACCAAATTGGGCCTCTACGGCTTCCCATAGCTTAGGGCCTTGCTGTGTCTAAATCAGGCACTGATCGTAAGCTTTTCAATTCCCAATCTGACATGATTCTCATTTCTGTCAGACTACCTGGAAAAGTATGTCCGGGCACCCTACTATAAAAGTCATGATAAGTAAATGTA
Organism: Megalonaias nervosa; assembly: GCA_016617855.1. Lineage (NCBI taxonomy): Eukaryota > Metazoa > Mollusca > Bivalvia > Unionida > Unionidae > Megalonaias > Megalonaias nervosa. The sequence goes on along the minus strand of JAECUM010007037.1, from coordinate 19,501 downwards.
ATACTAATCACAATTGCTAACCTAGATAGTGAATTTTCGCTGTCGATTTCAGTGTCCCTTTCACCTAGGGTAAACAATGGTAATGCTACCAAAATGACACTACTCAAAATCTACTTTACTCGAATAATAATAATAATAATAATAATAATAATCGTCGTCGTCGTCGTCGTCGTCATCATCATCATCATCATCATCATCATCATCATCATCATCCCTTGTAACTATTATAAAAGTAATATTTATTTAGACATCTCGTCGCTTTTAGCAGGCTTGCATAATAATTTTACCTAGAAGTTTTTATTTAGAAATATCCGTTTGACTTATGATCCTTGCACCATATATATCTTAATTTTGAAATGTCGTTACCCCTCCCGGGAATACTGACGTTGTGTCCCCTCCCTGGAATGCTTAAATAATTTTGTAGCATACTTGCGCTAAGATCTGAAAATATATAATGTGTTCCGCCTATGATGTAACTGACTTGTGTTTGCCTATATCCGGGGCTAATCATTCTAGTCCCATCCTGTATTTATCACACCTGTAACTTTTGACTAGACTTTACCGGTTTGATTCTTATCTTTCTTATGATGTATTATAGAGAAAGCCTGATTAGTTATTTTAATCAGTCGAGATCAGCGAGTATTCAGTTAATTGGAATTACTGACGAACGATCCTAGATTTTCACAGGATAACCGGATGAATAAATAGCGTCATCAAAATGAAACCGATGTCAATATGACGGTTTGGAACAATTAGGAGTGACGATGGCATCGGGTACACTATCCCGTGTGTGTGCAATAGGAGATTTCATCAAGTCTTAATAACAGAATGGCAGTCTTAATATAGAAGCCTATTTGATATACAGATTTAACATAATAGGAGATTTTATTAAGTGATAATAATAGAATGGACTTCTAATATATAAGTCGATCTGACATACAGAAAAGAGGTCATTCAGTGCGGCAAATCTGAGGATGAGATCTTACGTAGCGCTTCGAGTATCTTAAATGGTGCCGTGAAAACAAATATTAAAACAAAATAACAACAATATCAAAAGGAAAAGCTATCTAAAAATATAAACTTAATGTTAATTTTAACAGTTTTATTGGTATGATCTGCGCGTAACATTTATTTTAGATCATCGATAGCATGAAATTTTTCTTATCTTAAAGGACTTACGTCACTAAGTTCCTTAGATATATTTCCTTCATTTTGTAACATTTGAAAAAAATCCATTGAATAAGTTATACATTAAAATATATCAGGACTACAGTACATACGTTGCTCATTAATTTGGGCATAATGCATATAAAATTTGGACATAATAAATATAAAACTTGGACACAATAAATACAAAGTTTGCCATAGGTTATGTTGCATTTTCTAAAATTAATTTCATTGAAATATAATGCCTGTAATGTTTAGTTCCGGAATTATTCTTTCTGTCGCCCTAAACTAAAGCCGGAAAACTGAATTCAATAAACATTTTATTTTTTGTTTAGACTTTATAGCTGATATCTATCGATCACAAGAAACATCGTTCATCGTTAATCGTTCATAGGTTAGAACATGTTTATGAAAAATCAGAGACAAGTTGTTAACGCGTTTCTTTGAAACTATAACAGAATGGAATTACAATTGATTGAAGCAATTAATGCAGTGTTACCTAAAACAAATTATTTAATTTGAAGAATATTGCATCTCATTTGAAAGTTAATTTTTGTGGTTTTTAATGTTTAATTTTTTTTAAGTGTGTTTCTGTCCCGTTTTCTTTTCCGGGCTCCATAATGTAAAATAGGCGTGATCCTATGTGTTATAAGAAGCAATTAATGGAGGCAACCTTTTTCCCCTGTGATACGTCCATTGATGATGTTTCAGCAGAGATGGTCTTGAATTTTGTTAAAGACTGCGGTCCACGTAATACGTATATTCTACTAGGCGTCTCGGAAAATATCTTAACTGTAATTATCAAGGACATTCATGAAATAAGCACATTCTGTTCGAATTTGTGTATGATTTTTAATCCGAATGAAATAAATTTCGATTTTGTGTATGATTTTTAATCCGAATGAAATAAATTTCGACTTTTTGTACGATTTTTAATCCGAATGAAATAAATTTCGACTTTGTGTACGATTTTTAATCCGAATGAAATAAATTTCGACTTTGTGTACGATTTTTAATCCGAATGAAATAAATTTCGACCAACAAGTTTTAAGAGTTTGTTCAGCATTATCACAAGTTTTTCTACTATAGAAAAATGTAAATTTAACTTAAAAATATTCAAACGAATGATGCATTTCTCTCCCTTCTACGATATTAATGCCACTTGTTTCCGCCGATTCACGTCCAGGTTCGGCGACTGCACGAAGGGCAACCACACACCCACCAACATTTACATTCGGTGTGTAAGTGGAGCGAAAAGTAAACTCTTTGTTCTCATATCTATTAGAACTTTGCTACAGTGCATTTTAAAAGTCTACAACAACGAATGAGTTAACAAACTGATTGAATTGCAAGTAACTGAGTAACAGCCATTCTTTCACAAGGACATACTGAGGTGACATTTGAATATACATTTAGTTACGTCTTATTTGGAATCGAACGTTTTCGTGCGGGGGTGGGGATGGGGGTATTTTCTTTACAAAGTAGCAACGCTTCAGGGGAGACACTCGAGAGAAGATAAACAATACCCGGTCAGTAAATGTACTTCTCCCTTAAAATCAGTTTTGTTATCTCTAAGAAAAGGAGTTTCTTTCATATGTACCACAGTCTAAAGAGAATTCTGCGAAATATTCCCAAAAGTTTGCCATGTAAAACTTCATCTTCTTTGAATTATGTGCTGATCCGCGTATCCACACTGATACAATATTGCTTTTGTATTTACGGTCTATCCAAATAGCTGATTAATTCTATTTGCACCAGGATTCACATGTAATTTTTTATCCGCGTATATTTTCATTTTCTTTCTGGTAATATCGAACTACATACCTTTACGAGTGATAGCGAGAATTTTAACAGCAAGCATGTTCAAAGTCATTGGGCGCAAGTGCATTATCTCCCACGCATAAGGTTAGTTTTTTACCACATATAACAGATGACATAACATTTATTTTATAACTGAGATAAACCGACTAGTGCTTACGAAAGCCAGTTGATCAACATATGTATAACATTTGCTAACAAGTTACTAATGCCTACGACTTATTAAATAACTACGTTTTAAAATTTTGATCAATGGGTGGGAAACCGGGTAAATTCATATAAAGTCAGCCACCGGAGAAAATATATCCTGTAACAGACCTTCTAGGTCCATGTCAGTGAAAGTTGGTGTCTGCATTTCGACTACATCCAAAAAGATTGGAAATCGCCTTGTATAAAGCAACTAGTTCATTAAATATCTGAGACGTCGCAGCCTCACTCTCCGCAGTATGTCATTTGCCATTTCTAGATGTATGAAGAGACATAAATTTCGTACGTGTCACTTTGAATCAACGTCGGAGTTTATTTAATGGACTTAAGGTAAAAAGTATTGGACGAGTCATCACAAGCGTTTTTGTATCTGTTGATTTTCTTCAAGAAGAATTATGATTGTATATTTCTATCGCAAGACTTTTAATTCCATTTAACCCCGTTTGCTATAGACTAGTGTGAATAATAGTGCTTGTTTTGCAGGTATAAGTCTGTTTAAGACTTTTTTGAATAATGTTACATGTGTTGCAGGTATGGATAGTTTAAGACGAATCGGAATCAGGTATGAGTCCATTAATGCACTTCATATAAACACGCATAACTGTTCAAAAAATTCTGAATAAAGCATGTGTTCAGAATTAACACGGAATCTAGCAGTTCTGTGCAACAAGATCGAATGTTAAAAAATTATTTCTTATAATGATATCCAGACTGTGCAGTAAAAAATTACCCTTGATGTAATTAATGCAGACAATGCTTCTGATATATAATTGCTGGATGCTGAATGTCATCAGTTAATTAGGTCAAATGTTTGTCTGTGCGCGCGCGTGTGTGTGTGTGTGTGTGTGTGTGAGAGAGAGAGAGAGAGAGAGAGAGAGAGAGAGAGAGTAGTTGCCTGCTTTTCTTGATCAAAAATAATTGTCTTCTGTTACGAATTATTGGTCTTAAACTAAGCAACAGAAAGGAGCGAAAATAATCAATTTGAGTAAAATTAACCAAATATTATTTCCCTAGAATACAACGTGAAAATTTAAAAAGAACTTACAGCATTGTGATTTAAATCCCAAATAGTCCTAAATGTTCTATCACAAGTCCAAAAGTATAAAGTTTTCCGAATAAATTCCAGTGTTACTTCTAATGAATTATAGTCTTGAATGTGCTGATGTGCTAATAACTGGAATGTGCCGATGTGTTAAAAGTTTTGATTTATCACAATGATGTAATCCAAAATGTCATTAAAGAACTTCACAATAAGAATTTAATAGTGATTTAGTCCAAAAGTATCGATGAGGACTTTGTAATTCTAATGAATAATTTAAACAAATAAATCCTCTCAAATTATAACTGAACACAACTAAAAGACTGGTTATACTAGACAAATGTTACAACGTTAATGAATAATTCTTATGTAAATAGCTTTGTATACATCCCCACTCCACCTATGTCACAATAACCATTTTCTGAAAATACTCTGTCATCTTATCGGAGATTTCCATCACACTGTAAACGAAATTCGTTTCTAGAATCTTATAAGGTCATAAACAAAGCTGTTACTCAAAATCCAAGAAAACATGTTTGAAATTAATGTCATTAGTCAGGTAGACTATTGAAGGTACGAAAGATTGTTCTGTTATGCAGCGCATTCGTTAGAAAAAACTAACTGCTTTCGTGTTACATGAACTTTACCAGCAAAAGAACATATCTCACACTTCGTGAAGAAAGTTTTGACAGAAGTCTGTATTATAAAGTGAAAGAGAACATAATACAATAGATGGTCTATTTACTGATGGGAGAAATTGCTGCCTTTGCAATCTCAGGCCTTCTCTTTCGTTTTCGCCACCCTCTCGTCAGGTAGTGACAACTATAGAAGAGAAACACTTAAGCGGAGGTTTCATAATTACAATCATGACAAAGTAGTTTTTCAAGCATCGCGTTACCCTCCCAAATGTGGCCTAGGATGGTCGAAGGCACTCGCTTTTACAGATCACTCACATCACATCTTTGTCCGCATGAGTTCGAGTCTCGGGATCAGCCATCGTGAATATGTGAGAAAGCTTGCCAGTCTGAGTTCTTCCCCTCACTAGATATACTGGCCTCCATGTATAGCCTGTCATGTGCTGAAAAATGGTGTTAAACCCACAACCCACAACAATAACAACAACACTCCCAATTTAGATGGCATATTTAGCAGTGGTGCAACATTTGTCAGGCAATGCATAACTCTTGCATCTCAACCCAAACTTAGAGGTTGAATCTATCGAAAGTGACATGGATGTTCCAATAGACGATGGTCAAAAAGAAACACGTAATCCACCATGTAGCAGAAATATTGCCTTTTGATTTAAAAAGTACAGTCCATTGTAACTCCAGCTAAAACAAAAAGGCAACACAATTTCGAAGCTTACTGTCCTGAATGCTGAGAAATTGTTGTTCAGTATCATACTTGCCGTTGCAAAGACACGAAACGTAGTCCTTCTATAGGTACATGCCTCGGTACTGCACTCTTTCACATATAGACGGCACTCTCAGAAAAACAACACAGCATACTCTGCTTGCTGAGTTTGAAAAAGATGTATAAGTCCAAGCTAGGCTGAACTTCAATGCCAGTGAGGGGACTGCATGGATCGCTGATAGAATGGCTATAATTCTGAGAATATGAAGCACTGGTACTGAATGTTTGGTGAGGTTACCTACATCATTAGGAATGATGTCATGAAGAGAGATAAGGGGATGTAATCATGTGTTGTTTGATCGATACCATCAAATCTACTTTGAACGTTCTATAAATCATGATTTCCACAGAATTTTAGTAACAATACATGGTTGTAAAACAGTTATAACCAACAATGTAATGGAAAGAACTCCGTCCACATTGATGATCCCCTAAAGCTCTGATAGAAGTTATTATACCCGCCAGCAGGAAGTCGCAGTCTCGACATGATACAGTTGATGATCTCAAAGGGTTCTTTGTACTATGGCCTGTGCATGCGAAGGAGAAGACTAACGCCAAAATCTTATGAAGGAGTCCTTTGCTGTCATACAAGAGGGCAAGCCTGGCAATAACAGAGATAGCGAAGACGAAGGCGAAGATACTGCACAATAATCAACAATAGTGTTGCCAACATTTATCGGCATTAATAAATTTTGTTTAAGTGCTTTTATCTCATTCATTAGACTATTTAATGAAAAGTTAACAGGTAATGAGAATACAAACCACCTATGGCATGTCCTGTGGAGTAATTGCTTTATGAATGGGGGTGGGTGGGTACCTAACATAACCCTCTTAAATGTGTACATATAAAGAGAAAGCTGTGTATGCATACTGTTTTCATACTTTGATCTTTTTATACGCCACAATGAAACGAGGGAAGAGGAGGTCAGTTTTGGAGACCTTTTAAAACCGCTCAGAACAAGCTATGATTGGAACGCGATAGAGAAAGCATTCATAAATTCCAATTTTGTCTTGATATGTGCGTATTTGATGGGATTTAATTTTAAATCTTGTGAAGATATCTACCTTTAAATCTATAATTTGAAATCCCACAAAACCTTCCCTGTGTAGTTCCCTCTGACGTGACATGCTAATAAAACCTTCAAAGTATATGTTGATAGATATTGATTAAGAGACATATTACATACCTACATAATGCTGGAAACGTTCATGAAATGTAATTATCACCACTAGGACAAGTCTGTGACAACCACATTGTTACACCAATGCAACATGTATTTTGTTTATTATGATTCATTGAATGAATTTTCTTTTGATTATCAGATCTTATAAATATCAAAACTCTATATCTTCATTGCAATGTGTATGCACGATTTGCGCAACGTCGTAGAGTTACGTTACTGTGCTTGTAACGGCGGTGAAGATTACGTAATATAATATTAGAGTTTTCGATTATGGTGCCATTATGCCTCTCTCTCTCTCTCTCTCTCTCTCTCTCTCTCTCTCTCTCTCATATATATATATATATATATATATATATATATATATATATATATATATATATATATATATATATACACACACACGTTGCACCGAATATTATCAGTATTAGTAGTAGTAGTTCGTTCTTATTATATTGCGTTTTATGAATAGCAGTAGCAGTATGCTCTCAAGATATCTGTATTTAGTGTAACTATTTAGCAAAAATATAATAAAAAAATAATAAAGTAAAAGTTTCCACACACAATTACTGTATCCTTACTTTAAACCATTATGTACATTAAATCATCGCTGATTGTCAGATCGACCGCTCCGGTGGCCTAAGTGGTTAGAGCGTCCGCCTCGGATGCAAGTGGTCGAGGTTTCGAACTCCGGCCGTGTCATACCAAAGACTTATAAAACTGGTACTAGCAGTTACCTCGCCCGGAGCTCAGCATTAGAGGTCATTGTCAGAACTGGTCGGCCTGGTGTTAGTATAATGTGTCTTTGCGGGACATGATCCTACATGTCTACAGCATGATGGCCCAGTGCTAGATATCACTGCCATATTGCAGACACCATAGCCATATGACTCAAATTGTTAAAGCTACGTTAAAACAATAAAAAAAGAAAACACATACACTCATATCAGTGCTATATGTTTCGAAGTTTTGCTCAATTTTTAGGAATTACTATAATTCGCATCCAAACATTACATGTGATGGTAAAACAGAACTGATTTTTTGTTAGGTCTGCTGGTATAACTAGGCATGGAAACAGGTGTTCACACTTTAAACAACTGATGGATTAAGCTCAAAAGATAAACGACAGTCGGCTTGTGTGTGTGTGTGTGTGTGTGTGTGTGTGTGTGTGTGTGTGTGATTTAGATTTTTAACGTAACTTTAAAACATTTTCAGTCATATCGCTACGATGTCTGCAGTGTGAGAGTTTATAATGATGTCTAGCACTGGGGCATCATGCCGCAGACATGTGGCATGATGTCCCACCCAGTCACATTATCCTGACACCAGTCCTAACACTAACCTCTTAATGCTGAGCGCCAAGTGAGGCAGCTGTTAGTACCATTTTTGTAAGTCTTTGGTATGACCCGGCCGGGGTTCGAACCCGCGACCTCCCGCATCCGAGGCGGACGCTGTAACCACTAGGCCACCGGAGCGGTCCTTTTGTGAGAGACCTCTGATGATTTGGGAGTGAAAAGAAGCTTCCTGCGGCTAGTGTTAGTAGCATATAAGCCGTGGAATATCACATGTGTAGTGTATCTCTGCTCGGAGATATTCTTTTTCATCGGATACAGCTTTAATTAAAAATCTTGAAGCAAAAAATAACAGAGTCATCCTATTAATATTGAAAAACAATGAAAATCATTTAAAATAAATTTACGTAAGATTGAACATGATACAATAAATGCTGAAGATAATGAAATATACGTCATACTGACACAAAAGGCAATGGTAATTCGGCGTGTCAGCTTGGTTGTGTCACGGAAGAAATCATTGATTTACATGATGTGCCTTGATTTAAACAAGACCTTGCTCAGCAAACAAAATAAACGTTTAATTGCATATATGGGGTCCGTTTCACTACTGTGCGGACCACTCCGGTGGCCCAGTGGTTAGAGTGTCCGAATCGGATGCGGGAGGTCGCGGGTTCGAACCCCGGCCGAGTCATACCAAAGACTTTTAAAAAATGGTACTAACGGCTGCCTCGCTTGGCGCTCAGCATTAAGAGGTTAGTGTTAGGACTGGTCGGCCTGGTGTCAGGATAATGTGACTGGGTGGGACATCATGCTACATGTCTGCGGCATGATGCCCCAGTGCTAGACATCACTATAAACTGTCACACTGCAGACATCGAAGCGATATGACTGAAAAATTGTTAAAGCTACATTAAAAAATCACACACTAAAGTGCTTAAGTTGTGTCTAACGCACAACTGGCGTAAGTTACGCAAACGGCCTTGCTGATACGCTTCATTGACCGCTTAAGACAGAGTGAACCACTGTTTGGTTAGGAAATATCAGACTGCTCATCGCAATATGCAGGTGTTTGTTAAATTCAGGACATTTCTAAAGGAAGTTAGATTGGCCATTTCGGCTATTTGACCGCTGAATACAGATGACCGTAAAGACAGGTTAAAAAATATATGTATATGTATATGTATATATATATAACAACATATTTAACAACAACAACAGCAACCAATATCATATATATATATATATATATATATATATATATATATATATATATAAAGCCTCCTCTAGTAAATTAAAATCTTCCTTGGAAGTTTGCTTAGCGAATTGCAACAATTATTGCATGAATGAGGATCTATTTCTGTGTTTCATTTCCATTTAAATGTGAGCAGATATAGATCATTATGAACCGATGCTCTTACCGGTAGGATATAATTTGGGGTGAACTACAGTAGATTTTAGTGTAATAGGGCAGTTCTGTTCCTAAGAGTGGGTAACTGCGAAGTTTTTTCTTTTTTGGTCTAGACTGGACACGAGGTTAACTGAACTGCATTTTCAGTTAGAAAAGACGTGATTGAAACCTTATAATCTCTCACAAGTGAATTAAAATGACCAAAAGGATTTTGTAATGTGTTCCTTTCCATTCAGGAGTCAGGAATGCATAGTTTATTGCTATTTATCAACAAAAGAAGAATCTAACGAAGACTGTGTAGCTTACTCCCATCCACTTCCATATTTTCACTAACTAAAAAAATTTACATAGTTTCTATTAATTTTACATAACTGTTGAGTTTTACAAAGTTCTCTATATCTGTGGACATTCTCTTGAATAGCAAATATTAGCAGGCAAAATTGATAAGACATAAATAATCATTTTATGTTGCAGCAGAAAATGAAAGAACTGACGTGTGATTTATCACAAATCTGTAATCATGTTATTATAAGCCCGCAAGTACTAAGAGACCACTTTTACCGTCATTACCAATGCCGCGAAGCTTATCGACACTGACAGTCATGACAGGAAATGCCTCACCGATCCGAATGCCACCCAGACGATATCCGTTCCATCTCTGGCAGGAGAATGACACACAAGTCAACGATATGTTGAAGAAAGGAGTCATGAAACGATCAATAAGCCCTTGGGCTGATCCGGAGGTACTGGACGCTAAGAAAGATATGTAGAAGCGATTTTGTGTGGACGACAGAGATTTGGTTTTGGTTACCGAGAAAAATGCGTACATTCTTCCTAGAATCTATGATAGTATCGATTCGCTGTCGGGCCTAAACTGCTTCACGACATTAAATCTGACGTCGGGGTACTAGCAAGTGGAACTCGAGCAGGCTGACCGATCTAAGATGGCGTTTACAACAAAAACAGATCTCTACCAGTTCAAAGTGATGTCGTTTGGTTTGTGGAATGCGCCTGGGATTTTTGAGTATTTGATGGAAACCGTCCTTGCCTGGCTGCAATTATGAGTTTGCCGTATCTATTTGGACGACATGGTTCGGAAGCACTTTTGTAGCTGCTTGAGAGATAAGCACAGGTCTTTATGTGTCTTCAAAAAGCAGGCTGAATCTGAAAACCAGCTGATGTACGCTCTGTGCGCGAGAATTGCGCGAGATGTGTATCTTGGTCATATCATATCACCTGCAGGAGTTGCCACCAATCCTAAAACGTAGATGTTACAGATGGGCATCAGGAGGCAGTCGAAGAGTTGCATAAAGCCCTTACCTCAGCACCAGTGTTGGCTGTACCCGACTTCAATTGTCCTTTCATACTAGATACAGACGCGAGTGATGAAGCAATGGAAACGATCCTTTCCCAGAAAATGACGGAAAAGGAAGGGTGATAGCTTACACTACTCTATCCCTGGACAAGACGGATTGCCAGTATTGTGCAACTCGCTGTGAGCTGTTGACCGTTGTACACTTTATTAAATATTTCAAGGCCTATCTTTATGGCAGTAAATTCAAGTGCGCACTGATCACAGAAGCTTGCGGTGGCACATGAACTTCAACGAACCCGATAAACAACTGACCCGTTGATTGGAAAAACTATCATGATATGACTTCGTGATAGAGCACCGCCCTGGGACTCGCCATGCCGATGCCAATGGTTTAAACCGCTTGCTCTGCATAGGTTGCAAATACCGTAGCAAATGTATTGTGAAGTTGTCCGCTAAACGGCTGAACAGTGATATTAATATTAATTTTGGAGAGATGCAGGAACAAAATAGACCTTTGTCCAGGGTGATAGGGTAATTTGAGGTTTGGCAGCTCCCCTCTTTGGAGGTAGTATCTGGAGAAAATGGCAAAGCCAATACCATATGGGGAGCGTACAAGATATTTGAAATGTTTGAAGAGATGTTTGGCTTAATCGTTCTAGCAAACCAGTTACAAGTTATATCGTCGTACCGTACAGCTGGTAATCAGTTATTGGAGGCCTGCTATTTATACGGGAGTTATTTGATGCAGAGGCGTTGTAGCAACAGGGAGATGTTGTTATTGTTTCGGTTTTCAAAGGCAGAATTGTCGATCAACTAGTAAGTGATCGGAGTTACTCTGACATGGCTATCGTCTTTTCTTATTTTAATAGCTCACTTGAGCACGATCCTAATTTGTTTGAAGGAATTGTTCCTGCTAGTATTATGTGAGAATTTACAGCCTTCATATCCCAGTCAAAGCAGTGTCATGTTTGGTTGAATTTTATGTAGTTTCATTCATTTTTTATATTTTCAATTTTATGCTACGAGTCATTATGCTTTATCTTTAGATCGATGGAGAATGGTGGATCTATGGGATCAGATTTATTGATTCAGATTCAGATTTGTAATCATGTTTGGGGATCACGAATCGGGTTTGCTGGTTGATTCTAGGGGAGTAATAAATTGTGATTCATGACTTCAAGTATCGCGTTTGCGTTGACTCAGGGACAAGCAAATTTTGGAGGTGTAGGTAATGTAATAAACACAGGATATGTGCTATTTGTAATTAGGTCTCATTTTAGAATTTTAATAGATGTTAATGATTCTTTTTATTATGGGCAGTCGGTGCTTTGAAGATAATTATCAGCCTAGGTCATTAGCAAGTTTCTAAGAGCAGACGTCGCAATGTAAAGCATTCATGTGACTTCATAATAGCATGGATTAGTTTCGCAAAATGGACCCTGCCTAATTTCTTAAGCCATGGAATTATCTGGATATGTTTAGGTTTACGTGTTTAGTAACTTTAGATGGGAGTAACTCGTTGCATTTCGAGCTTGGGTCGGGTTTTGTATTGCATGGCGTGAAGTACTAATATTCGGCTTGGGGTATCATACAAATGGGAAGCAAAAAAGCATGCAAGTTTAAAATTAATAGTTTCGTGATATGTAATCATTAGATGTTTAGAGGAAATTAATTTATAGTGTTTGCTCGTTTATGAACCTTTTCATTGACAACGACCGTTGTCTTGAGGTCCTCGGCAATGGTGCAAACATGGACTGTCAGCTGAGACTCTCGCAGATGATGATTGATTGGCGCGTTAGTGTGACTCCTTGTTAAATTAAATATGTATTAATTCTGATCAGAATTTCAATATTCTGCTGTTTAGTCAAAGTAACAGGGACCTCTATGTCGTGTTTTATTGATACGAGTATTGCCTTATGACTATATTTCACGTATATTGAAGAATTATCGTGTAATTCAACCCCTCTCTACTGTAATAGAAATTAGGTTACTGTATTTATGATCATGATCCGTGAAATAGTGAAGCCTCAGTTCATTTAAATTAGCTGGTATGCGAGCCTACATTGATTTTAGTGAAAACGCAGCCCGTTGTTTCAAAACGATTCAATATTTTTTCCATAGTGACGACATCTAAGACTCCAGGACCAAAGAGGGTTGATTTACTTCTGTGACCTTATTTTCTCGCTTGACATATCCTCCTTTTAAATGTTCATTGATCGTAGTGGCCCTGCAACCGGATACAGAATGTCCTGCCTTGTGATTTATTCCTTCACTGTAAGCTATACATTTTCCCCACAAATAAGAGTGTTGTGATTTATACACCAACAACAAAAGCCTTAGCAGTTAGGCTTTGAAACACCTGAAACTGCTTACTAAGCGACAGTAGGTTTCGAATAAGCGAAACACGTGGCATGGTTTATCTCCAGACATTACTTCTTATATTGTCCCTTACGTAATTGACATTTTAATATATGTGCTTAGCATGAAATAAATCTTAGATGTTTACGCCGATTTTTGAATTCGATAAACGCATCTTAGCTCATTGGTTCTAATGCCTTGTTTCTCCTATCATGTTACATTTCATTTTCGATTTCTGACGATTGATATGACAACGTATCTATGTAGGTAATGTATCTATTGTCAAATTGATGAGTTTCAAATATTTGTAAATCTTTCTTTTTATTGTTTTGCTTTACAATATGACCAAAAATGTACATCTAAATTTGATGTTGATGCTATTCGTACTATCTAAATTTGATGCTGAAGCTGTTCATAGGAGAATGTACTCATTTCTGTTTACTGAAGAATATCCTAATTTTTGTTTATTGGAGAATATCCTACTTTCTGTTATATTGGCGAATAACCATATTTCTGTTAATTGGAGAATTACATCATTTTTGGAGAATGTCGTCATTTCCAGTTATTGAAGAATATCGTCATATCTGTTTGTTTTCCAAAATAAGACAGGAATGTAAGGCATCGAGGCAATGCTCAAAAATTTTGAAGTTCGATAATACAACAATCCATATTTCCGAATATATTTTTTCTTATTTACAATAAAGGGTTGTAATGACTTATTAACTTGTTTGAATGACTCTTCAAATACGAACAAAATTAATTCACTTTTTTATTCTGGCTGTGAATTGTAAAACCAAAGCAACGCACATGACAGACGTGTAAGCCAGAATAGGATTCAGTCAGGAGACACAATACATCGCAAATAATAATAAAATACTGGAAACAAAGAAGAAATGTAATAATTCGAAGTTTACGAAAGTACTTTGATCTGAAATCAAGTAACTGGCTAACTGTGAATTGATAGATGAAGTTAGTGACTGGATGATAGATGAAGTAAGTGACTGTGTGATAAATGAAGTTAGTAACTGGGTGATAATTGCATGCATATCTTTGTTTATCTTGGATTGGGCACGTGCAAGATAAACCTTTATACTAAGTCTTGTCTATGAGTTATTTATCTGGGATATATATATTTAATTACCAAGAAAGACAGGTAGCTGTATTTAATCTATCAGTCAAGTCAGTTACGATTAAAGTTCTCTTATTGTTTGGCCATTCAGGGTTGTGACATAATGTAAATATCAAAGGGTTAGGCTAAAGATTTGTTCTGCCCCGGGTTCAAAATCACATTTCCAATTATCTACATTAGGTCGACCTGGGTTAATCTTAAGAATATGTGTCATTGCAAGGGTTTTGAGGTGGCATATTAAAAAAGTACATAAACAATTCCCACTGGAATCAGTACTGCACATTTTAACCTAAACTTCTTTAACTGTGATTTGGGGGGAGGGGGTAATTTTAAAGTTATATACAAAAATTGCCATATTTTTCATGGACCCTATGAAAATATGCAGTTTAATAAAATGGCAGGAAATTGCATAGGAAGCAGGATATCGATCTTCTTTTGTTAAAAATTGCACAACGAAAAGTTGTGTCTGTTCTAAAAGCTGAAAAACTAACAAGGTATGTATAAAAACGAGTCCTTTGAAACCAAGAAAATCAACTCCACTAAGCAAACTACTTAAGCATGTACGCGATTCAACATATAAACATTTTTCCTTCAAATAATATTGTTTTATTGCTGAGGAAAAATTGAGGAACTCGAAGAATTTCACACCCTGCATTAAGTTTGCAATTTTGAAATTAAATTGTTATTTTTCGACCTCTGTTATATCTACCTCTCACAGAAGTACCAATATATATATATATATATATATATATATATATATATATATATATATATATATATATATATATATATATACTATATATATATATATGTATGTATGGCTTATGTATGTGTGTGTGTGTGTGTGTGTGTGTGTATGTGTGTGTGTGTGTGTGTGTGTGTGTGTGTGATTTAAAGACAGGTGTTAGTTTGTTATAGTCCACCATTGTCCCTGAAAACCTCAGGAAATATGCCAACTTATTCAATTTCGTTCTCTCTCTCTCTCTCTCTCTCTCTCTCTCTCTCTCTCTCTCTCTCTGTGTGTGTGTGTGTGTGTGTGTGTGTGTGTGCTGAAACTTCCCACGATAATCTTATTGCCGATTGTTCAGCCCTTTTAAGGTAAACGTTATTTAGATTTCCCAATTAACCAGTACCTCCTCTCGTATGAAAGCTTTGCAAACGTTTGCCAGAGATTTCTGTATCATTGTATTATCTTGCGTTTAATCAGTTGCAATGATCTACGTGTCTCTAAATTACACCGACTGACTTTTGGACTTTATCTCCACAATTAATTTATCGTCTACTCGATGAGAAGTTCTTTGGTATTTTTTTTTTTTTTAATTATTTTTATCAAGTTCGATTCTATCTTAATTAATGATGTAAAGTGCTGTTTTTTTAATCGAAACATAATTATCGTCTGAAGTCAATACAATGATTGAAGTGAAACCCAGACTTAAAGGCTGTACAACGTGGAAAGACAAATGTCGAGGAGTAGGGACAGTATGTCTGCTACTATGAATAAATTACTGAGGAACAGGGCAAAATACACAAGTAGCAAATGTAGACAGTTTTATGCCATGACTTGGGTTTTCCAACCAATTACTTGAGGTCAAAATGTTTATATTTTTAGATTCGTTTTGGAATGTTTCCCAATCATTCTTAGTACACTAAAAATGTACTGCACTACTGCATTATACACAAGTTCCATTATATAAAAGTTCCATTATATACAAGCTGGAACTGTATTGTCAATATTGGGCAAAATGTGCAGTTACCCAAATTCCTATGCAAATGAAACTTTAGAAACATATGAATTTACATTTATTCTGTTCTTTATCATAAAATAATAGCTTGAATTTTTCAAAAGTTCAAAATATTTCATATTTCCTTTTAAGCTAGTTCCTTTCCTTTGTTTTAGCCAAATATAATTGTATGTATGTGTTTACATCTGGAGATAAATTTATGTGCATGTGCCTGTGAGGTTGCTAATATTTCTCCATAATGCAGAACTTTTTCGTGCAAATAGTAAATATACGAAATTAATTTTCAATGCAAAAAGTTATTGTTTTTATGACGATAAATAACGATAGCTAAAGTTACTTATCTTACTCAAATTTTGTTTTTGTCCGATTTCCTAGGGATGATTTCAGCATGGTAATTTCGTTCAGATATCTTCGTAAACGATACCATAATCAATTTAATAAGTGCTTACACCATCTACCTCTCAAATTACCTGAACCCTATATTTTACTTTGATTCGGGAACATGGCACTGAAAGCGTTGATTTATTTCTATGATCCGATTTTCTTATTTGACATTTGCTCCGCATTTGACCCCAAACATAAAACAAAATTATCTCTCTTGAATTCTCATCCAGATATAGAAACCTCTGCATTCTGATTTATTCCTTTACAATATACCATCAATTTTGTTTCCCAGAGAAAGCGACTTTGTGATTTATCAACAGCCATTGCCTTGGTGGAAAAGCTTTCATGACAGTTATCACTACCAACTTAGCCGAATTAGTTTTGAATAAATGTGTAAGATTATGTATTGAAGCCCGAACATTTCTCGTAAGATTGTACCTCTGCTTAAAATAATATCACTGGCCATTAAAGTTTCATTCAAATAGATGTAAATGAAAGGATTGAATACTGAATTTCGAAGTCTTGGTCTGTATACGGGAGTGTTGCGTGTGTACGTGTATGTGTTATTAACTATTATCCGAATGGTTCGTTACGGAAACATACGAGAATTTAACCCCTTAATTGTAAAGTGAAGGCTGATATAAATATTAACATATTCTCCGTCAAATCGCATAAAGAAAAAAAGCCAAGACTGCTATGTCGTCTCATTCTCGTTCATTTAGTTTAGAATGAAACACTTTTCTGGAGAGAGACAGAGAGAGGGGCTATTTCTGTTGTAACATGCCAACACTTGGGTTACAGGGCAAAAATAGTGGCCGGTGAAAAGTTTTAAAATCTTTGTAAAACACAAATGTAGATCAAACACCTGTAAGGGCAACAAAGCATTAATATAGCATCGGAAGATGTAATGGAATGAGTAAGTTGTATGTATCAACCATGTGACGTCATTTTAGAATCCTTAACGCACAGCAAAAATAAAAATGATACGGTCCATGTTGCATTGTACTGAAAATAACAAGATACTGATTAAGACTTAATGATGAAATAATTACATATATATCCATTGCCATATATTTCCCCAACCTCTAAGATCACTCAAATTATGTTGTGTGTTGTCTCTGTATGGTTCAAGACATCATTTATTTAATATGTATCATCATATACACGTCATGCTGCGGGCTCAATTGTAAAGTAAGACATCGGTAGAATATTTTTTTCTAAAACGGAATTTTCATTCAGTGACTAGAATATTAAAGCTACCACCATTATCACGAAGAAAATTTGTAAGTTTGTTATGGTACTAAATTGCATAATCACATACAGAAACCATGCTTTGGGAATAATATTATATGTTTCCAACCCGAATTCGTCGACGTTTTCAACTTTACTTCAGCAAAATTGATATTATTAGGGATGAAAGGGTTACAGTCAATAAGTATCAAAATATTTCGTGATGGTGTATATTGATGCATAATACTGTTTCACTTATGTCAAGTTTCACTGACATTTTAATTTGTTGGTGCTTTTTACAGACCTGTGTACTAACTCAAATTTCTTGCAACTGTGCAGATGTTCTGATCAAACAATTGGTGGATATAAGAAAAGGGTCTTAATGCAAGTGATGGATTATTATATATGATAATCGACGTCATATCCGACGCAGGCAGCCTAAAGAATCATTACAAGATTATTCACAGCTTGAACAGAAAACTCTTTACCAGAACTTAAAAGCTGAAAAAACATACTTTGCGTGATCTCTACTTAACTTTAATTTAAATTTCCAGAACAAAATAAAGGTCTTCAAGACTGTGTTTATAAAGGATTTTAGGGTACTGAACTGTAAACAAAGATGCCCATTTTACTAATGAACAAAAGGTGTATGAAGATAGACCCTATTTTTGTAAAAAGGCAGTTAATACTTCCTTTAAGTAATTAGAGGGGACCATTTCCATTTCTTAAAAGGTAAAAAAAGGACTGCATTTAAGCCATAAAATCTCGTTAAAGTTTTTTACATTATTTGTCTTACATTAATTAGTATATACTGCAATTTAGCTTTATAGTAGTCAATAGTTACCTTTAAACAAATGAAAGTTGTAGAAAGTATTATTGGTCTTTACTTGCAGCAAATTAAGCATTTTCTTGTGTAAATATGATGACAAATTCCATCAGAGAATATCTTGTGTGCAAAATTCTGCAAAAAGGCTTCACATTACACCTCAACACTTTTCACCTCTATGAACCTGGGTTCAGTCCTCGGTTTTAGCAGTGGTCGCCATTCAGGATGATGGCTTCCTCTAGGTTTTATAATCGCCCTTGCATCTACGAGACCGTATTCTAAAAAGTCATCGAGTGCACGAAAATTATGGCTATCCGATGAATGTAGAATTTGTGTATCTTGAAAACTTCCTGTATATGGAGATTTCTTTTCACTAATGCAGCCTTTGGTAAACGTTTTGCTGTATACTATTGTGGATTTATGGGACAGGTAAGTGTAAAGTGTAAAGAAAATATGTATTAAAAAAGAACAAATTGAGAAAAGAACAAGCTATTAGCATCCTCCTTTATTACAACATTTATTTTCTCAACAGTCAAACAATAATGACAATGGAAAAGAACATACACAATCACATTTTGCTTATCCTACGTCCATTTATCTGACAATTGTCTTTATGCTTCAAATGTAAGTCATAAAAAATAATGCATATATGTATCCATTTATACAATAATTCGTTTACAAAACGTTTAATTTAAGTGGCTGGCCTCAGATAAACAAGACGAGACTGTTTATGTTTATTAAAGCACAAGGACCAGTTAGGTGGAATCACTATTCTAATAGTACAGTCATTGACAACTTCGGAAATTATAGATGCGTATTCTGTATCCCCGAACTTGACAATTTCCTTATTTAGACTGGGAAATGTACATATATGGCCATTCTTCTTTGTTGAATGAGTTTAACTTATGGGCTACCTCATGTTCAAACTAGATATATTCTCATGTAAAGAATGAACAAATTACTCACGGCTAGGATGTGTCACTTGATTA
>JAECUM010007036.1:0-104212 GCA_016617855.1 Megalonaias nervosa | reverse complement strand
AAGAATTCCATTTTTAATGAAATAAGAGACAGGTACTTCAGTGGCTTCAGTTTCACTAATGGCCCTCTGAAACAAACAGGAGATCTCAGGATCTTTTTCCTGTTCGATGACAAGTGATTGTCGTTTATCACCCTGATTAGATAAAAGAGAATGAGTATTTAAAAGAGGATCACTGTGATCAATACCACCTGATTGATCCAAATTAGAAGTAAAAGTGACCTCATCAAAAGCCTGACCAATACATGTGTCAGCTAAAGGAATATTTTCCTTATCAAAATCATTCTCAAGAGCTTTCTTTGACATAGCTCTGGTAACTGCACAAGCTGGGTATAGCTCTTGGTATTCTTTTTCAATAGGATCAACTTTCTGATCCAAAGAAGGCTTGTCAATTACAAGTGGATTAACCACAACCTTGTCTCCAGCTAGGTCGTTGCCTAGCAACAAACGAATGCGCTCAACGGGTAAGGTATACACTATACCGACTGTCACAGGTCCTGAAACTAAGTCTGATGACAAATTTACAGAATGGAGAGGGACATTAACAAAGCCGCACTCTACTCCCTGAATGAGAACACTCTCATTAGAACAGGACTTCTCAGAAGAAGGCAAAATACCCGACACTAAAAGACTCTAAGAAGCTCCTGCATCCCTTAAAATTTTAATAGGGATAGGATTGGCCATATCACCCAAGAGTGATATAGAATCCTTCGACATGAATGGTTCATAATTCTCCATAATAAAATCAGACTGGGATTTATGAGAACCAACAAATGTATTGCTTTCAATACATGACCGTGACCTTGTCCTCTTGGAAATAAGAGCATTTGGGATAGGTCTATCTTGATTATGATGCCCATATTTAAATTTAAAGCAATCAGAAATGACGTGTCCTTTTTTCCTGCAAGAAGTACACGCAGGAATAGACAAGGATTTTGAATCAAGTTTATCAGAAGCTTGATTTTTAGAAGTTGTACCAGATTGATTTTTAGGAGGAGTTTTATTGGGCTGGAATGCCTTTCTACCAGTAGGCTGCTGAGTAAAAGATTTGCTTACAACAGGAACTTCATGAGTTAAGGAATACTTATAGGCAGCATGGGCAGCATTTTGCAAGTTTTCAATCTTATGCTCTTCAAGATGATTCTTAATGTCATTAGAAACACAGTTTTTGAACTCTTCAAGTAACACAAGTTGTTCAAGACTTTCATAATCATGTTCAACTTTCTTGGCTAAGCACCATCTCTTAAATAACTGTTCTTTTTCTCTAGCAAATTCAACATAAGTCTGTCCAGTTTCCTTTTTATAGTTTCTGAATTTTTGCCGATAAGCCTCGGGGACTAACGCATAAACCTTTAATATGCATTCCTTAACCAAATCATAATCAGAACTCTGTTGTACTGACATTGAATGGTAAATATCACTAGCTTTACCAACTAGTACACATTGTTGTAGCTGAGTCCAATACTCCCTTGGCCATTTCAAATTTTCCGCAACTTTTTCAAAACGAGGAAAATATTTGTCTACTTCTTTATCTCTAAAAGGGGGACTACCCTAATATTTTTTGTAATGTCAAAACTTGAATCTGCATGTGAAGTGGAATCGTGCTTGCCACTTGTCAGCTCAAATTCTTTCATTCTAAGTTGAAATTCCCTTTCATCCTTCTCTCTTTGTAATTGCACCTGTCTCTCTCTCCTCTTTCTCAAATTGTAATTGTTTATCTTTCTCCCTATCCTGTCTCTCTCTCTCTTTTTCCTTTTCTTCAAATTGCATTTGCAATTGCTTCTCTTCGAATTGCAGCTGCATTTGTTTCTCTTTATCTTCTTTCTGAAGCTCGAGCTTCCTTAACTCTACTTCCATCTTATATTTCACTTTTAATTCCATTACTTTAATGTCAGTGTCTGTCATAGACTTACTGACTGATGCCAAAACACTTTCATCAAAAATATTTTTCCCCACCAAATATTGGATCAAAATATTTTTAATTTCTTGTTTCGTTAAGGAAGATTTTGCTTCAGAAAGATCGTACTTTCTGGCAAGTTCAAGCAACTCATCTTTTTTCAGACTATCCAACTGCTCCTGAGTTGGATTAGAAAGAAATATTTCCACTTTTGATGACATTGTAAATGAAAGCCTGTTGTTTTCCCTTAAGATTTCAAATAAAAATGTAAAATAGTACTTGGGATTTAGAAACTAGGGGAATTTAAATTTCAAAAAACAATTTTCTGAAATATTTAACCAAAATTCATATATCCCAAGGACGAGCGACCCAATTTTCTCCTGTTACGTGTAGGCTCGTACAATAATAACAAGAGAAAAGAGTGAAGTCAATAAGCTTTGTATATTTTAACAAAATAATTTATTTCCCTAGAAAACAATGTAAAAATTGGAAATAGGACTTACGGTTTGTGAATATAATCCAAAATTTAATCCTAAGAATGAAAAATACAAGTCCTATCACTAAATAGTTCTATTAGAATCCAGGTTCGAATCTTGATGACATACAAATATGGAAGGCGATGACATCAGATGTGGTCCATGTACAAATATCAACAATTCCTCAACTGAATCACAGTTTTTGTTTCCGAATAATTCCTGAATAAATTTCCATGAATATCTTTTCAGAATTTTTTATATAAAAAAGTCAACTTGTTGAGTTTCCAGGAGAATAAATTATTAAATCCAAAAAACAGATGAAAAACAAACAATCTGGCAACAAATAAAAAAACACCTTGTTCCTTCAAGATGTTAAAACGACTCTGACAGAAGAATATTAGGAATGCGTATTTAAACCCCAAAAACATCATTTCAAGTCCCACGAGATGGGTCATGTGGTCTCTTACTACATGAAATCTATCACATACACCAGTGTAGCCCCACTTAAGAACCAATAATAAAAAAACGTTTACACATGGTGATCATGCAAGCTAAGTATGGCCTTAATACTGACCAATCATTTTAAATGCCTGTTTACGAACTTCCCAACCCAACAAGAACTAGGTTAACTAAAAATGATTTACATGTAACACGTTTTACGTCTTAAATAAACAACATTTACTAAAAGAAAATATCGAATTACTGAAAAAGAATTTTGAATCCCATGGGAATAATCATTACAATAAAATGTAATGAAACAAAAATAAAATAAAAAAGAATTTCAAAACGAACACACAAACATTTTAATTACATATACGTAACACATAGCACCTGCAGATTAGGGACTGCTGTTTATTCTACTGATTACTACTAACAAACTGCACAGACCCAGGTCTGCCCATGCAGTATGGATCTGTGCAGTTTGCAGTTGGACTCAGCTTATAAGTGAGTAGTTACAGTACTCCTTCTTCATTCATAATCATTTATGATTTTAAAAACTATGCTGTTAATGGACAAAAATAATTACCTAAACAAAAAGCTCAAACAGTACTTATAAAGTCTCCATGAAGTGCATCTATCTGGTGTACATACAGTACCTGAACACCAAAACATATGGAAGGATATTTTTATATTAATAGTCTTAACAAGTCATAAATCAGTTCAAACGGAACGTTCAGAATCAATTTTACAATTCTGAATGCAGTACTTCTTTGTATAAAGTACTTTGCTCAGGGCCAGTTTCATTTTAAGTATAAATGACAAGTAGAAAAAACAATCTAGAAAAAACATTCCTCAAAAAAGCTGACACTCTACTGGCTGCAAAGAAGTTCAAAGAATCCAAATTAAGATTGTTTCTTCTTTATAACTGGCAAGTACTGAAACTATCATCGATATTCTTGCGGAACTCCAAAATACCAAACCTGGTAACAAAATACCATATTTCTCCTCGAGTCCCCATGACCCTGACCTTTAATCTCTTTTACCCCAATTCAATTCAGTTTATCCTGTACCCAAAATGCAAGTTATTCACAAAGTTTTGTCACAGTGCAAGGTGTAGAACCAACACAGACAGGTAAATTAACAGACAGACTGAGAACAGTAATATAATACACTCTAGCTTATCAGCATCATATAACAAAATTAGAAAAGGAATGTTAATAAATTTTAATTCAAGCAACAATTGCTGTGAATATTTCAGTAATAAAATCTGAGCATAGCTGGGAACTTGCCTTCCAAATAGCAGGGGGAGGTAAATCAATCTTCATTGACTGATCTAAAGCAGTCAACATTGACGAAAGGAGCTGACATGTCCTGGATCTGTCAAAGAACACATCCTTCTGTGTGATTAGGTAAGCACCTGGATTAACAAATTGACATTAAAAAATAAGTTTATAATATAGTACATGAGGCAGAGAAAATTCACTGCTAAATGTTGTATTACATTGTAATAATAACTGTATTGGCACTTATATTTTTGGTCTTGTAAACCATGAATTTGTGTCTATTTCTTCTATGTTACATCAACAGTAATATGTAAGGGATGGGAGCTTTTTCCCCTAAAAATCACCCAAATCAACTAAATCAGTCAAAAAGTCAAGTACACAGAACAATATCCACTTTATGACATGCAAAAGTGTTAATCTGATACATAAGGAATGTAAAATATTAAAGTATAAGTACTTCTAAAACAATAACACACTGATGATGTGTGAAGTAATAATTAACAGTAAAATGCATTACATAAGATGTATGGGTGATGTAATATTAACAGATGCATTATTCAGTTTCATTCTTTTGTGTATTACGATCTCATAAAAAATTAATTACATAATGTTTTGGCTATCCTGATCTAGATATGTACATCCATTTCTACACAAATGTCATTGGACATTTTTCTAATTAAAAATGGTCAGGTAGTTTTTAAAATTGGTTGTTCAAGTTTGGGGGTTTTTTTTCGTTTCCTAACACCACTCAATATCTTTTATACAGAATTTAAATGGCTTTGATACCAAATATTTTCTGCAAAATTTGGTCAAAGTTGGTCTAAATGTTTTTTCAAGTAATTAAAAGGTTTTGCACTTCAGTAACAACTGACAAAATCTGAATGCACTTCTGTATTATTTGTACAAATCTTAATGTTGTCAAACCTGGTTCACAAACTGGTAACACTATTTACTATTTTTTCCACTGTAAGTTATAGAAGCAATATTTGAAGGCAGATTGGCATCATTTGTCCAAACTTATAAGTTCACAATTCTGGAAAGTTGCCCAATTTAATCCAAATAATTATGTCTGAAGCTGTTTGTCTTTATTTAGAAACACAAGCCTTATCTGAAGATGGATCTGTATCATTTATACAAACTTTAATTGTCATGATGCATGGATGCTCTTTCAAATTGGTTTAAAATGTCAAATGTTTGCTTTCAAGGAGTCATTTAAAGTTTTTCCCAACTTTGTGCAATGGCATGAGAAAGGCACCATTTGTACAAATTTAAAAGGTCTTGATGTTAGGATGCCCTATCAAAATTATTTTAAATGGTCAAAATGTTTTCAAGGAGTAATTTAAAGCCCCCCACTCTTCTGTAATGGCAGCAGAAAGGCACCATTTGTACAATCTTAAAAGGACCTGTTGTTAAGATGCATGTGACCAAAGTTGGCTTTCAACTTTCTGGAGCCATCGTTTCAAGGTTTTGCAATTTTCAGTATGAGAGGGAAGATTTATGGCAGATCTGCATCATATTTACAAAACTTGAAAGGTCCTGATCAAAATAGAATGACATCAACTCTGGTCCAAATTATTAAAGTTGTTTAAGAAAAAAAATAATGTGCAAGTTGTGCAATTATTGCCACTGACGACCGTAGAAGACATGAAACTGCAAAACTTTAAAGGTCTCCATGCTAGGATGCTGCTATTCCTTTTGTACTAATATCCCATCTCACCTGTAATGAAATCCTGAATGGCAGCAATTAAGGGCTCTCCATTCCTTGGGGTTATAATATTGGATTTTGACTGAAATGGATTTAATAAATATAATTTAGTTTAATGGCATTACATTAAAAAATTTAGCTAAACTTAGATCAGCCCACAAATTCTGCTTGGAGAAGTGGATGCTATGAACAAAACTGCATAACTTTTACATACCTGAGAGGATGCAACAAGAATTATCACTTCTCAGAGTTGTATCATTAATTTTTTTTTTATGTCAAATGTAAGTCAGCCAGCACTTAAGTGACTGTCAATAGCCAGTGTATAACTTGCACTTTACATGTTCTTTTTGATTTTTGTGAGGCCTGTTCTAGAACTGACAATTGGAGGAAAATTCCTGCCTCCATTTTAATGAGAGTACCCTAATGATACATGATACAAATACCCTGTGTTTAACAGTCCTCCAGGTAGGAACTAGTAGGGCATGGTTGACTCTTGAACTTACTGACCAATGGGTCTCAAATTGATTGACCTTTGGTCAAAGTATGCATTCTTGAACTAAACTTGCTGTGCAGAACCATGATTGTGACTCACAATGACCTTGACCTTCAGACCATAAAATCCATAGGTTTTTATTTTACCCTAAGTGTATGTCATCCACAAGGATTGGTCAATGATCTTAGTCTAGAACACAAGTTATTGTGCCAACCAGTCTTACTTTGAGTCACCATGATCCTGACATATGACCCCAACATTAACAGACTACTTTTTTCCTTAACTGCAAACCTGCAACGTGCTTTGGTTAAGGTAAATGGTCAAGAACTGAAACTTTTGTGCTGAAACCATATTTCATTTTTCAAGCGGTGACCATAGATTTTTTTTTATTTCCAAATCAATAGGCTTCTTCCTAAGTCAAATTGCATGCCATGCAACAAGAATAGGCAGATTCTTTGATATAGAACTAATGTTATTGTGCAGAAACCACTTTACTTCTTTCAGCCACAGTGACACTGACCTTGGACTTGTCTAACACATAATTTAAGCCATACACACACTTCGTAGATGCAGGGATAAGTATAGACATTGTATGTGCAGAAATCAACTTTCAATTTGAATGACAATGCCCCTGACCTTTGAGCTATTAACCCAAAACTGACTGGTACTCTTCCTGTCTTAAATGCAAGCCCTCCTGAAAATTTGGCAATAGTTTGTGGCAAGGGATTTCAGTTTTTTTGTGTAGACATTCTTCTTTCTTGGAATCCTTCAAAGCTTGACCAGTTACCATTAAAATTAAAATCAACAAGTGCATTTCTTGTCTCAAATGCAAGCCAGCTACAAAATTTAGTCAAAGCACGTAGTACACAACTTGAGTAGTTTGGTGGAAATTGTTTTTCCTTCCTTCAGCCCCTGTAACTGTTTGACCTTTAGATGGATATGCAATGCAAGCCATCCATAAAGTTTGTCAAAGTAGTTGGCATAGAACTAAAGATACCATGGAGAAACCATTTTTCTACTAAATGTCAGTTACCCTGACCTTTAACATTTTGGAATCCAAAATCATTAGGTGTTGTCTCATCTCAAATGCAAGCCATTTACAATGTTTTGGTCAGGTATTCCTATCAAGTTTTAGTGTGGTAACAAGTCTGCTTCCTTCAGTCCATGTGACCTTGACTTTGGCCTTTTGAGCCCATAACTGATAGGTTCCTTCCTTATACCAAATCATGGGAGCTTGATAAACTTCACAGACACCAATGAGTACTGATGTGGAATGAAGAACTATGGGCCCAATGATAGGCAATCAAAATGACGATTGTATCCTTATTGAAGGATGAAGTTAGACAAGTGAAGTGAACTTCCCTGGTGTGAGGAAACCCCACAAAATTGCTCACTTGAAGAAAAGGCACAAGTGGATTCAGTATTTGTTAAAAAAAACACCACATTTCCCAGCATGAACCAAAGTAGTAACCGATGAAGTGACAAAATCTGGCACCAATCCCTCTATCTATGGGGGAACCACTCTTGTCTGCCTTCCACCATGGCAAGCATTTTTAGCATTCTGTTGCTAATGGATCCATATTAAATAAATTAAGATCGGGAAACATATCTGAAGAACAAAATTTAACCCAAGTCATAGAAGCATGAAATATGGGTCATAGTGAACTACTTCTGTGATGAGAGTATAGTACAAGTAAAGATGCATCCATCATCAAGTTTCAAAATTCCAGGCAAAACCATTTATTTATATATATATATATATATATATATATATATATTTTTATATACAGGGTACAAACAAGCAAACCTAAGCTAAACTCAAAGACTTAACCAAGAATGTACAAATGACACACATGTATGCACAAAGTTTGCCCCCTTAACCAATCTCCTCGGGTTAGTACTTAGAAACTCACATAAAGTATTGCCTATGATATAGAACAAAAGAACAGTTGAGACGCAGTGAGTCTATACATATTTCTATACTTTTTTGTGTGTGGCCACTGAAACAGATGCCATGGATAGAATAATAACTCTTCTCTACTTTGTAGAGGTGATTTAATTAGAAACTTTATCTGTGGTTAATACTGAAGAAAAATATAATGAATCACAACATAAACACTAAATGGTAATCTTCATTACCCCCATGAGAATAAGGGCTTCAGCTTTTGCCTCCTCTGTCTGTGGAAGGTGTAGATTCATCTCATCTCCATCAAAATCTGCATTGAATGGGGTACAGCAGCACTCATTGAAACGAAATGTTCTGTTGGGCATCACTTTGGCCTACAAAGACACAAATTTTAAGTGTTACCAGATTAATTACATTTTTTTTTTAAACTGTTCATAATATATAATGAATATCAGATGATCTAATAATTGCTTTATGGCCAACATCAAGAATGCATCATATCTGCAAACACAAATTAAACCAACTTTTGAAGCAATAATCAGAAATCTGCTGACAGGTCACAACTGTCCTCACAAAGATAAAATATGGTTAAAAGCAGGAAAAATGAAATTCTACGCCTAAAAAGATATATATGTCTGTGAGTACTGATCATAAGGTCTGACAAGTTCTCAGCAGGCTGAGCACAGCTGTCCTGTCATTACAACATTCTAATGCTGACACAGAGGACGTTCTCCATTCTTTGCAAAATACAAAGTGATTCAAGGGGAAATCTGGACCAGAGAACTACTGAGAACCTGTAAAGTGTTGAACTTAATAATTACAGTGAACATGATCAGTGGTCACCAGACAGAAGCCTTATGAAGGAAATTAAAAATGCTAAATTGGATGCTATTAAAAAATCTTTGCAGTGAACTATAAGATAAACAACCCATGCTTTTTCATTACAAGTACTTTACAATATAATGACTCATATTAATTATTGTAATATCAGAATCAAAATCTAATTTATATTCATAACTTGCTGCTCTTTTATGGCAAAAAAAGTACTTATTTTGTTTTCAATACCCTTGAAAGAACATAAAATTTACACCAATAACAAATCTACTGGTTTAGAAGCCAATCTACTGATCAAAATTTGTAAATCTACTGGTTTGAGATACTGGTTCTGTCACATATACGCACTTATGTACAGTTAACAAAACATTTAATGAAACAATATGGACCAATACATTTTGTTAATTAAAAAAAAACTGTTCCGAGTAGTAGAAAATGTATAGCTTTTTGTTATCATTTGGAATGTACCCAGTGCTTTGTTATAAGCAGAAATTTACCAAATCCAAGCTCTTCATATAAGAGATCCCCTATACATGCATTGCATCTTTTTATATCGAATGAATGACAAGTCCAAATCATGACCAATGAAGAATAAGCATATCCATAGGTCATGTGACATTGTCTAAAACATATAGACTCTTCAACTTCCTGTGTAGGGAACAATGTGTTTAAAGTTTGTTTGTTTTGAAACATTTGTTTAATATTTTCACAGAGGTTATTACAATACTAAAATTAGACATACACAGCTAAAATACTGATCTAACCCTAGAAATAAAATGAGTTATGTCAAGTACGCAATTACCTTAAAAAAACTCAAGAATTTCGTTTGTGTGTGTGTGTGTGTGTGTGTGTGTGTGTGTGTGTGTGTGTGTGTGTGTGTGTATATATAAAGAATACAAATCACATGGTGAATAACAGTCCTTTTAAGTGCACTGGATGCAGCAAGGGATCATGTGTGTCAGGGATTGATTAAGATAAATACAATAAACTGACAACGAACAGTGCAAAACTAGTATCTAACTAGCCTAAGTGCTTTCAATTGTTAATGAGTCTTTTTCAAAGGCAAATACAAAACAAACAAGACAAAGAAATAAAACAGAAAAACCGTTGTGTTTGCAAAACTTTACATGGCTGTTTCAACAGGAATTAAACCTTATAATTAATTTAATTTCTGTTTTATTTGTTTGTCTTGTCTATGTTTTGTATTTGCCTTTGAAAAAGACTCATTAAGAGTCAAAAGCACTCAGGCTAGTTAGATACTAGTTTTACATTGTTCGTTGTCAGTTTATTGCATGCACATATATATATATATATATATATATATATAACACCATGTCCATTTCATTGGTGCCACTTTTGGCATAGTGAATTTCCTTTTTTGTGGGACATGTTGTCTATTATGCATGACTGGCATGATATGAAATATTCACAAAGAGAAGCTCATAGAGTTATATTGATCTGCTGGTGTATGATGTCCTCTCCACTGTAAAGGGCTTAGGCCATATATATACCTTCTAGTGCATGACATGATGTACTCCCAAATGTCATATAGGTCTTCTAGTGTATGACATGATGTACTCCCAAATGCCATATATATCTTCTAGTGTACTCCCAAATGCCATACAGATCTTCTAGTGTATGACATGATGTACTCCCAAATGCCATATAGGTCTTCTAGTGTATGACATGATGTACTCCCAAATGCCATATAGGTCTTCTAGTGTATGACATGATGTACTCCCAACTACCATACAGATCTTCTAGTGTATGACATGATGTACTCCCAAATGCCATATAGATCTTCTAGTGTATGACATGATGTACTCCCAAATGCCATATAGGTCTTCTAGTGTATGACATGATGTACTCCCAACTACCATACAGATCTTCTAGTGTATGACATGATGTACTCCCAAATGCCATATAGATCTTCTAGTGTATGACATGATGTACTCCCAAATGCCATATAGGTCTTCTAGTGTATGACATGATGTACTCCCAAATGCCATATAGATCTTCTAGTGTATGACATGATGTACTCCCAAATGCCATATAGGTCTTCTAGTGTATGACATGATGTACTCCCAAATGCCATATAGGTCTTCAAGTGTATGACATAATGCACTCTCCACTGAGGATGGCTTAGGGCCATATAGATCTTCTAGTGTATGACATGATGTACTCCCAACTACTATATAGATCTTCTAGTGTATGACAAGATGTACTCCCAACTACCATATAGATCTTCTAGTGTATGACATGATGTACTCCCAACTACCATACAGATCTTCTAGTGTATGACATGATGTACTCCCAACTACCACATAGATCTTCTAGTGTATGACATGATGTACTCCCAACTACCATACAGATCTTCTAATGTATGACATAATGTACTTCCAACTACCAAATAGATCTTCTAGTGTATGACATGATTTACTGTGAAGAGCTTAGGGCCATATAAATCTTCTAGTGTATGACATGATTTACTCTCCACTGTGAAGAGCTTAGGGCCATATAAATCTTCTAGTGTATGACATGATTTACTCCCCACTGTAAAGAGCTAAGGGCCATATAAATCTTCTAGTGTATAACATGACACACTCTCCACTGTGAGAAGCCTAGACCGCATACAGCTCTGAAGGTATATGATGTATTCTCCACTGTGATAAACCTACAACCATAAAGATCTGCTAATGCATGATGTACTCCCCACTGTAATAAGCCTAGACCCAATACAGACCTGCTGGTGTATGATGTACTCACCAAAGAAATGAACCTAGCAAATCCGAGTCAGCACTAAGTGCATTATACACCATCAAATGTAGTCATAATAAATGTATACGTATTCAGTGTTTATTTGGTGAAAATTCACCAATTCCAGAACAAAGAAAGAGTATACATCACAGGCCCTTATGTCAAGACTCATACCTTTGGCCAAAAAGTGAATAAATATTTTAAATGTATCATTATAACTGGATGGTAAATGTTTTTAAAATTTAAATATGTTTTCCTTCATGTTAAGTTTCTTTCACTTCATTCACTCAAGGCATCCATAAATGTTAAAATATGTATCCCTTTTGGTTCTTCTATTTAGCATACAATATTTTTAAAATAAATTATTAGTAATTGCTTGTAGACAAATGTGTAAAATACAGATTGATGACTATAAGATTAATAATGATTAATATCATTATAATCATCATCAGCCTCACAAAGAATGCCTGGATGCTGAGCTTGTGAAGGGAGGGCTGCCTGTTGAATAGTACAATGTCTCCATCTATCATATGTCTCTCCACAGTATCACCTGGTCTCAAATCTTTGGCTATTTTCTCTCGATTACCATATTTCAAATATCTGCAAAACAAATTATTTCTTTCAAAGACATGTTCCTTGATGTGCAATATATCTGCCTCTGTACGCATGTAAACAATTCATTTATCTTGCAGGTTACTGAAGATAAAGTGTATAATGTTGAAATAATTCAAATGGTAGGCACCTTATTCCATGATCTTTCTTAAACTTGAATGTTATATTTTCTTTTCTTTTATGAAACACTGATATTTTCAACAAAGTAAGGATATTAATTAAAACACAAAGTTTGTAAATGTTTGTCTTCTCCACACTTAAGAGGATCGAACAAACCCTATCACTGCCCCAAGACCTGGAATTTCAGAAAATAGTTACTACTTTAAGTTTCATGTCATTATCTGAAAAAGTCTCTGAGACAGAAATTAGACATAGGGAATGAACTGATATGTAACACTGAGCTTGAAAATAACACCATGGTTTAGAATGTTTTATGTATTTTCCTGTGCCAAATTAAAAGTGTGACAAAATTTATTATTATCTCAAAGGAATCAAGAATTACATCAAATGCACAGAAAACAAATGGCAATGACAAGTGAAGCTGAGCTTGAATAAAACTTTTTATATAGAATTTCAGAAATGACAAAACTGCAAGTGAAATTTGCAAACAAGGTGGAACTCTTAGAGAGCACATCTGAAAAGAAAAATATACAATATATAATGCCATATACACAAGTCATACCATCATGCTATGTAGGCAAGATTCAAACCTGTGTCAACAATGATTTGAAAATTAAGAAGAATGTCACCTTCTGAAACCCTCAAATACCACCAACTTCCCAACATGATTGATTGATTGATTATAATTTTATGGCGCATCAGCACTGTTAGGCTATTTAGCGCCATACAAAAGGTTATATCTAGAATCATTTAAAAGTGGTAAAAGGTTTCATATCGACCAGCGATATAAAACCAGAGTTGAAGGTAAAAGGTTAAGATGGTAACGGTAAAAAATAAAGCTTCCCGATCAACAGGGAATGTAAATGGTGTAGGTTAATGAAGACAGATGAAACATTATTAAAAATAAGGGATGGTATATACATCACATAAAACTGCTCAAGGTGATAGCATAAGTTATAGCTTAGAATAGATGTTTACTTGTTTCAGGAATTCTATAATACAAGTCATGTTTATTGTATCAAAGAGTTCCCAACATTAATGGATGAAAAAGTTGGAAAATTTCAATACATTACAGGATGTATAGACAATACATTGTGTACAGTACCTGAGCAAAAACTTCAAAAAAGAACATCTGGCTGATGGATTGAGAAGCTTATTATAATCGTATTAAGGGAGAGACATTTCACATAGGCATTATTTTTAGTGTCAATGCTTAATATTCAGATAGGAAAGACTTTTTCTACTGCAGGGAGGGATGTATTCAGGAGGCAGTGGAGGTTATTTCCTAATGTTAATATGAACAGACATCGTATTCCAGCAGAGATGCATTTTTGACCTTATAATTCTGTACAGAAGATGAGAGTGTGGTGTTGGCTGGGCATGGGGGTGGGAATACAATGAACATTCTTGGAAACTTTCCACCAACCAAGGCATGTCAATTACTTAGTATGAAAACTGTTCATAAACAGCAAAAGAGGTTTTGTGTTACAAAATATCTCAAAGGCATTCAACTTAATACCATTGAGAACATGATTTAGTGACCCCATACGACATGTCCTCTAGCCAAATCATGAACAACATGTGAAATGTATAATATATATAACTGAGTAACTCAATAACTTTAACAAAAATAAAAATTAACAGTGTCATTAACAAAGAAAAAAAAGCAATCTATGTAAAAAAAATCATAACTTTTAACTCTACCCTGGAGTCCTTGGGGTCATTTAACCCTGCCCTGGAGCCCTTGGGGTCACATGAAAATTTGGCAACCTTACTGCAAAATCAATCAGCAAACAAATTTTCATATTTTTCTCTTCAGTAGCAAAAAAAAAATTACCAGAGAAGCATCTGAGTGCAACTAATCAACAATGACTCAGTTGAAAATAAAAAGCCTATATAAAGCAAATTTACAAAAAAGCATGGGAGAGAATGGTATTTGGAAGCTGATGGATGGGTGTAGTGAGTGAACTTTTTAGGAAGAAGCCTACCTTTTATGGTCCATTTTCCTATGGGTAACAAAGTTAGCACCAGGGTGGACATCACAGCCATTAATAATCAGCTGCTGCATGAGCTTAATGTTGGCCTTGTTCACCTTCTCTGGATAGGTCATAACCTTTGCAACATGAATAGGGACTGCTACCTAAAAAATAAAATAAACCAAGATCATCATCATCAGTGCTGCCAGTGCCACTACCACCTCCATCACTACTATCATCATCACTTTTGTTACTGCTGTCTATTTCACAGTTGTTGTCTTCATCAGTATCATTATCATCACTTTTACAAGTCACCAAAACAATAAACACCTAAATTATTGTTAAATGAGATGTACCGATGCATTTAAATTAAACTTTTTGTCCTTTTAAACAAAATCCGAAGTCAAAACAAGTAAAACAGCATAAATGGCAGACCAATCCACATCTTATCTTTCTATGTTTAAAGATGCATGAATGGCAGACCAATCAATATTTTTCCGATGGGAAGTTGGAGTTGGATACAGAGCTTTGAAATTATTGTAAAGCCACTTTCACATATTAAAGCCCCAATGCAGCTGTTATATGCAAAAGGTTGTATATGTCAAATATTCTGAATAATATTGAATCTTGATATTTACTGATCCAAAACATTATTGGGTTCCATTAAAACCATATAATATCAACATTTTATCACATTATAAGCCACATTATTTCTCCCTTGAACTGAGAAACCTGGCCATTTTTCACATGTGTAGGAATTAATTTGATGTTGATCAGTGACATCTGTGGGTAAACCAATTTCTGTCGAAAGCTGGAACACATGATTTGATGATGTCACCGTTGTAAAGATAAGAAACATAATACTTTGTCTGATTGTCGTCAGCCCAAGTTCACCCTTCTCATTATTCAAGTGCCCCAGTTGATCACCAATATTCACCCAAGTCTTATTTTTATCTAATGCATGCATTTTCATCTCTGATCCACTTTTAAAAAAAAGTGTGCATGCCTCCCTTCATTCCTTCTCAAATCAATTTGTGCCACATGCAAATCTTGTTATTAGATTAGTCACTAATGGAATTTGTTGAATCTATCACATCACTACTTTTGTAGCACTCCCAGGAAAGATCAGAATTATTAGGGTTTTTTTTGACTGAATTAAGGGGTGGCATCTCTAGACTCTCAACTGAATATCTGAATGTCATTTAAACCAAACATCTTGATTATTTCAAAAACTGTTTATGTCAGACAGCTTCTTTAACCAATCATTTCTTTCCTTCCAAACTTTAGTTAGATTGGAAGAAGTGTGAAATTTATGATTAACTGCAGCACTGGAGCTTTAAGAGCTGAAGAGCAATCACTGAACCCATCAGATGTTTGAGCAGGACCAATTCAAAGAACATTTACACTTCCAAACAGCAGGGCCATAGAGAGCGATCACAGGTCCTGGGGTAAAAAACACCCGGGCCTCTCCTAGTTCTTGTTCAAACAAAATTTTTCTTTTATTAAATTAAAAAGCATTGTTCAGCCCGGGCCCCACGGATCTATACCCAGTTGTCCCCTCCCTTGTCGGCCCTGCAAAAGAGAACCCAAATTCCTGTCATTTATGAATAGCTAACCATGAATATCTGTTATAGATTCCTTTTGCATTGTAGCTAAACTGAACAACAGACTGAAGTGGACCTAATACCACTCACCTGGCTTTAACTTAGCCTAAAAGGCAATGCAATACTAAAGCAGGTGCCATTGGTTGAAAGATGCACATGTTAAGATAACCTCCAGCTAGAGGTGACATGATGTCCTATAGATATGACTGTTGCCTTTCCTCATTTTCTTTTTAAGCACAGCCTCAATATTCCTTTTATAAATCTGCACTGACTGTTAAATGGTTGATTGCCTCCTTCACCTTCAAAGCATTTTTGTTTGTTCGACAACATTGCCACATAATACTTTTACTGTAACAATAAAAGCTTGATCATGACAGCGCTTTTGCATGAAAAACATGGCCAATTAAACCATGTTACTCCTGTGAAGTTGGTTTACTTTCCTTACCAAACTCCACTGAATCTAATGTAAAAACCTGGATTTATTCAAAACCCAGACAAGGCAATATCCAGATTTGATGCAATGATTGTATTTTCACATATTTTGCTCCTGTTCCATAAATCTATAATTTAAGTCATTTCAGTCAATAAAATAAAATTGTATGGGGCTGACAGGTTTCAATGAAAGTTACACTACTGCTAAGGGAGCCTGCCCCATCTGCCCCTCCCGCCCGAAACCATTTTGATAGAGCTTGTCATAACAAACATTACTATCAAAATTTGCTCGGCTATTCTAAGAAAGATATCAAAAATAGATTTCCATCCTGTTGTTAACGAAGCCACACCATTGCTTGAGGAGACACATAGGAGAACATTTTACAGAACATGTCTCAAGAAACTGTTACGTGTAGGCTCGTACAAATGTAACAGAAGAAAAGAGTGAAGTCAACAAGCTTTGTATATTTTAACAAAATAATTTATTTCCCTAGAAAACAATGTAAAAATTGGTAAATAGGACTTACGGTTTGTGAATATAATCCAAAATTTGAATCCTAAGAATGAAAAATACAAGTCCTATCACTAAATAATTCTATTAGAATCCAGGTTCGAATCTGGACGACATACAAATATGGAAGGCGATGACGTCAGATGTGGTCCATGTACGAATATCAACAATTCCTCAACTGAATCACAGTTTTTGTTTCCGAATAAATTCCAGAATAAATTTCCATGAATATCTTTCAGAATTTTTTATAAGAAAGTCAACTTGTTAAGTTTCCAGGAGAATAAATTATTAAAGCCAAAAAACATGAAAAACAAACAATCTGGCAACAATTAAAAAAAAACACCTTGTTCCTTCAAGATGTTAAAACGACTCTGACAGAAAAATATTAAGAATGCGTATTTAAACCCCCAAAAACATCATTTCAAGTCTCGCGAGATGGGTCATGTGGTCTGTTACTATAAGACATGTATCACGTACGCCCAGTGTAGCCCCAATTAAGAACCAACAATAAAAAAACGTTGTTTACACATAGTGATCATGCAAGCAAAGTATGGCCCTGATACTGACCAATCATTTTAACTGCCTGTTTACGAACTTCCCAACCTAAGACGAACTAGGTTAACTAAAAATAATTCTCATGTAACATGTTTTACGTCTTAAATAAACAACATTTACTAAAAGAAAATATCGAATTACTGAAAAAGAATTTCGAATCCCTGCAATAATCATTACAGTAAAATGTAATGAAACAAAAATAAAATAAAAAAAAATTTTAAAACTAACACACAAGCAATTTAATTACATATACCTAACAAAACATTCCTACCAAGATTTCTTAAAACTCTCTCAGAAGTTCTGGAAAAGAATTTGAAATTAAGTTTTCAGTATGGTTCTATGGCAGCCACACTGTTGATAGAGGTGCAAGCCCAGGCACAATTTTGGTAGAGCATGCTTTATGAAATATTCATATAAAGTATGATTGCAACTTCCTCAGCTGTCCTTGAGAACAAGGCACACACCAGTTTTCCATATATATGTTACGTATGGCACATTGCTCAAGGAGCAACCCAAAACAAAATTATGGCAGAACATGTGCAAAGAAACATTTCTAGACAGTTTGATTGAAATTGGTTCAGATTTTATGAAGCAGCTGACACAATTCTGTTTGATGGAAAATTGGCAAAGGTGTTCTAGAGAAGTCAAATATTGGTTTTCCATCTGGTAACTAAAGAAACCACACCAATGTTAGGGGAACTACCAAGATCAAAATCTGACAGAGCAAGTTCTAAGAAATATTTCTACCAAGTTTAATCACAATTGGCTGAGCCATTCTAGAGAAGATGCTGAAAATAGATTCACCATTTCGGTTGCAATGGACGCCACCCCAAACAAAATTTTGGTACATCATATCCAAACAAGTTTAATTTAAATACTGGCCCAGCAGTTTTTAAGAAATCAAAAACAGCAATGTTCACAGATGACACTTAACATCTGCCAGACACTGAGCCACACCATAAGCTCAATTTGCCTTACAGAAAGCTAATTAAATATGAGCTGCATAAACACAAACTCATAAAAATCAAACTATACAACTACAAAGAAAACTTCATCACAACCTGTAAAACTATAATCAAATAAAATGTGAAACGACTGACCTGATCAATTCTCATATTGGGATCTGGGGAGATCACAGTTCTTCCAGAAAAATCTACTCTTTTGCCTGACAGATTACCTCGGAAACGACCTTGCTTGCCTTTTAACCTCTGTACAAATCCTCTTGTGTATTTCTTTGGCTGTCAAGAAAATATAAAAATATATTCATTGAAAATGGATGCCACAGAGACTGAAAAGACCTAAACACAAAACTGAACCACAGTGATATGGACAGATGGATGAATGAATGGATGACGGTAACATTTTATGCCTCTCCAGTGTTGTGATGAGGCATAAAAAGTGGGGGCTACACAACATCCATTATTAAAAATGTTGTGAAAATAAATATAACTTGAATTAATCAAATCAGATTGATTCATTAAAAAACCTATGTGTAGTTTTAACAATTGGTGCTGAAAAAAAACAACAAAATCTTAAGAAATGAACCAAGCAGAATTTCAAGAGGTCCACATTCTTCTATTCCACTGGTTCCAAACCTTTTTCCACTGCCACCCCAAATTCGCCACCAACAGGACCTCCCGACCCTCGGGCTTACAATATGATTTAAAAAAGGTAAAACTTTCTTCTGATGACCATTTGTGACCCTACTGAGGACCCAACAGGACCCTGATTTGGGTCATGGCAACAAGGCTGGGAACCACTGTTCTACAGACCATTCTCAGAATGTATTCATGTATTCATGTGACCCTGGGTCAACGAATTCCAAAACGAGGCTAAGCTAGGCACCAACTTATAGATTTGTTAGAACCAGGGGACCAAATTATGTCAGATAAAGGTTTTGTTAAAATTAAAGAGAAAATTATTTTAATAAACAGATTAATAAACCATAAATAAAATGACAAAATTTTATACTGCTTAGACACGATTCTTTCCTATTATGTTTACTTTATCTAAAGTCTGCATTTACATATTGGGTGTTAAAATTCATCCATCAATCAACACCACAAAAATAATATTAATTGTAATCAATGAAGAAGTTCACATAAATAAGGGACCAATTTGTGTGTTTGGGGGCAGGGTGCTTTGATTTTTTTTAATATATATATATTATATATATTATATATATATATATATATATATATATATATGAATGGCTTTCAAACAGCTTTGAACAAATAATCCTGCTGTTTTGTGGGTAAACATATAACTGCCAGTCTGTTATTGAAACCCAAAAAAATGTGTTCATATGAATAAAATCGTATATCCATACTGTCAGTTGACAAATGATTCAGAAAAGAAAAAATGTCATTTAAAGGGAAAATCCCAGTCCCTCCCACCCCCAGGCACTAAAAGCAGCAAGCACCATAATAACAAGCAAGTTGTGCACTTCTGATACAAATTAAAATGCAAGCATACCGACATGTACCCAAAACTATTTAAAGTACACCACAAAGTCTCTACTGGTTTAGGGAGCATGGTTGGTTAAAAGGGCAGTTTGTGTCACTATGCACATTTTGTAAATGTTTTATTCTGACTGCGTGTTTTGACCACAGTATTGATTGATCATAGCTGTACATTTAAACCATACCTAATCAGAAACAAAATTCATGCTTTAAATAGTTTCTTTTCTCTATCGTTAACTTGTATTTTGTGTGCTCTAGAGAAAAAGGACAGTTATGATAGGATGTAAATCAACTTACATTTAAGAGACTGGACATATCAAATAAGTTTTCGTCATTATAATATATACAGTGGTAATTCTATAATATAAAATATTCTTACGCAAAAGGAAACAATCTCTATAAAATATATTACATCCATTACAGCCGCAATCAATATAAAATATTCTCTTGTAAAAGGAATCTACATAATATATTATATGCAGTATAGTCGCGATCTGCCTAGCTTAGCCTCGTTTTCGTGATACATTAATATTCATGAGGATCTCATTAAGAATGGTCTATAGTTCTATTGTGTAAATGTGCCCAAAAAGTAAGAAATTCTTCACACTAACATTTAATAATATGAAATACTGAGCTGTATAGATCATCATTCACAAACGCAGATGAGTATACATAAACAATGACATGGTATGAAGATTGGTTGAGATGAACTAACTAGACATTCAGTATTTAGAATGCAATGAATCTGAACACCTAATGTCATGCAGTTACCCATCTTCGCTAGCCAAGGTTCCGATGAGATAGCCCTATCTACACCTTGGCATATCGAGCAGATATTTCTGTGCTTCTGGTCTGTGAATTTCATTGGATGCAGAGGCAAGCCACCGCATCCAATCAAAATTAAGTTGTTCAAATTTGAACACTGTTCCAACACGATCGAGACAAGGGGAGCACATAACTCAAAGGGACTGATAAATAAGCAATTTTCCACTGCTGGTCAATGTTTGCACAAATACCTTTCTCTCAAATAGACCTGTAATAGCTTCCCTCTGGTACGTAGTCACACTTTCAATGTTAAACATACAAAGTATCCGTTTTAGGTCAATTGCCTCCATAATTTTCGGCCGATATAATGCACCACACTATTGGTTAGTTGGCATTACATACTAAGTGAGGCAACTCATGAAATTCAATAGATGTCGCTAAGACAAAGCACCAATATAAATGTTCGATCAGTCAAGGTGTTAATAAGGTTATCATATTGGAACCTTGGCCATCGAAGATGGCAGTTACCCTTACTCATATATTTTGTTCAAAATACCTTGTTTATCAATAGCACAAAGACAGAATTATTGGTTCTAATATGATGACCTAGAACCCCTAATTTGAAGTAAGATGACCTAGGACACCTAATTTGAAATATGATGACCTTGAACCCCTAGTCTGAAGTATGATGACGTAGAACCCTTATCTGATGTATAATGATCTGGAATGCCTGATTTTAAGTATAATGACCTAGAAACCCTGATCTGAAGTATGAAGACCAAGAACCACTGATTTTAAGTCTGATGACCTAGAACCCCTAATCTGAAGGATGATGAACTTGAACCCCTAATCTGAAGTATAATGATCTGGAACACCTGATTTTCAGTCTGATGACCTAGAACCACTGATTTGACATCTGATGACCTAGAACCCCTAACTTGAAATATGATGACACAGAACCCCTTATCTGAAGTATAATGACCTGGAACCCCTAAATAAAGTAGACTGATCACTATTTGAACTTCAGAAAGTGCCAAAGTATCAATGTCTGTCTTTAATAAGCACATAAATATAATCTATTTAAAAGATGACAATTACAACACAATATTACTAAAGAAAGTAAAAATGCCACATACCTGCATATGTAGAGGGATTCCGGAAGTTTCACTGTTATACAGCAGTGCCACCTGGAGCTGAAGGAAATCCCAATCCTCCTGTAAGTATGACAAGCTAGATATTTGAGAGGTAATAATACTGGAAAGACAAAGTTGTTGTTCGTTTTTTTAAAGGTACTTTAACACATCATTGGCTATATCATCGCTGAAAATATGGAAGAAGGGGTAAGGACAGCTGTAGGGTCACCTCTTGAGCTGCCTGCCTAGCCACATCCTCTATATGGCCTTGGCAAACTAAACAGCAAACAGCATAATGCCTAAGAGTGATATGGCTTCAGAGATGATAAAAGCATAAAAGAAACTCATTATATTAAATTACAATTAGAAGTTGTAAGGGTGCTGGTCATGGAATGATACTCTACCCTCTTTTCACTTTGGCTAGGAAGACTGTTGATTCTCAGGCATTCTCATTTCCATCTTTTTTCAGCTAAGCAAACAGTTGCCAACAATACCAATTCCTCACCACCATAATCTGCACGTTTCAATGTCACATCAAACACCCAGTGATCAACCTTGT
The DNA here is from genome assembly GCA_016617855.1 of Megalonaias nervosa. NCBI lineage: Eukaryota > Metazoa > Mollusca > Bivalvia > Unionida > Unionidae > Megalonaias > Megalonaias nervosa. Next base: position 81,694 of record JAECUM010007036.1, on the reverse strand, counting down.
ACAAAACCAGAACAGATATTTGTACTGCTGCAGTGTTCTTAGCAAGACTCAGAACACCAAGGCTGATCATGTCCAAGTGTGTGTGGTAACATGCAAAATAAGATACCAGCAACAGACTTTCCAAGAAAAAACTTGAGAATTACCCTGGTCCATGATTTTGTCAGAGACAACTGGAAATCTCACCAAGTGGAAGGTGGTAAAAGGAGGACTGTTCTTCTTGAGACATAACACCTACCAAGACCTTGACCTTACAATTCTGGCTCATATACTGAGGTGTTTGGCAGTAAGATAGTGTTAAAATCTGATACATTTCCTTCACTGCTGCCTTAAAACGCTAACTTCATCTTTCCTATGAGGCAGCAGATCAAGGTTTTCTCTGCATTCAATGTAGGTTGTCCTCATCCAGCAATGCTCACATGTCTGTGTACAACATACCAAGTGGCACGGAAGAAGCAGCTCCATCATCCTGAATTGTAGGCTGGAATTTCTCTACTGGAAAGCTGTCTAGCTCGTAAAACGGATGGTCAGAGTTGTATGGTTCTCTGTATAATGGGATGGATGACTCATATGCAGCATGAACTACTTATAAAACTGATCTCCTATCACTGTCTGGTCTGCACAGACTGCCAGATGGCTGGACTGATATGTCAACAACTGGAATGGCGACATGAGGCAAAGACAGCTGGTAACAATAATGGCTAGATTTGCTTCATACCCCATGTGACCTGTCTAACAGGCTCTAATGCCATTCTCAGGTTTGTGGAGGGACTCGTGCCCACTGGTCTGCCAAACTTTGGAAGAACAACTCCCAGGCAAATCCAGACCAGTATGAGGTAGGGTATAAGGAACTCCCCACCCCCCCAAACACAAAATTGACTGCAGTGAAATCATGTGCGACTCAAGCAAAATGCACTAGACTGGTGTAGTGATGTAGAATGGTAGTATCCAGCACCACCAAATTGTCAGTCTCAAGCCAAATGGATGTGATGGTAGCTGACGACCCTCTCTGTGGAATTTTAGGAGGGGAAGGTACCTCTGGAACATACCCACTATGTTCACAATAGATGATTTTGGAGAGAGGCTCAAGATGTTGCATGTCAATGACTTCCACTTTGTGTTCCTATTTCTCTCCTTCAAATTTCTCCATAGGATCATGGACTAAATCCTCAATGACCAAGAGCTACAAACACTGCAAGGTGTTTTCAATTTATATGTTGTAAAGCAAGGCATGTGTCATGATCATTTTTGCTGACCTTATACTTTTTGTAATCTGAGCACTTCATAACTATTGCTTTCTGAAAAGAAAATAAACAATAGAGGGGAAATAACAACTTGAGAAACTCAACATATAAACAACAGCAACTACAGTAACATAAATGAGAAAATTCAATAAGTGTCTGCATTACAAAAATACAGCCCACATGTATATACCAATACCAAATTTGACTTACCAGGCCAGAAAAAATGAAGCCGACAAACTCAGAGATGCTGCAAGGAATTTCCTTAAGAGAAGTTGGTCCCTCACACCTACCTCAGGGGCGGGGGGAATAAGGGGTGACAATGCCAAAATGGGAGCTGATGAGTGACAACATTATTATAATGTATATGCATACCTAATTTAAAATGAGCACTTAATGACTTTATATCACTTCTTTGACAACAAATATATAAAGTATCTGCATACCCTATTTAGTTTGCTGTGCTAGTAAATATTCTTTTCTGCTTCTTATCACTTTGCTTCTTCAGAACCTCTGAAAATGGGAAATTGTCTACATGACCCCCTTGTATCTGAATACTCATCAGTTTATTCAATGTTTTTAATGTTAAAAGCAGTGGTAATTCTGTTTTGTGAACTAACAGCCCCTCTCACAATCTGATGTTTGCAATGGGAGAACCACTGCAATTTTTGTCCAACTTAAACAAATTAAGGAACTTGTCTTCATGATATTTGAACATATTTCACCACAACTCAATCATGTTTTCCCTAAGATATTTCTGTTGAAGCAGGGGTCACACTAAACGGCAAAGTGGGTGACTAAGTCGCCTAAAAGATGTAAACTTCGCCTTCTTCTGTTAGAAAAGCAAAAACAACTTTGCCCTGTGATTTTTTTTAGAGGTACACTGACTGATCTTACTTTCTGAGATGCCCCCTCTCTTTACACAGCTTAATTCTAGTGTTGTGTTGTAGCAAAATGTGTTCATCAAGCCATCAGTAGCTAGGTCTAGTTTTGATATCAATTACAGCGACAAACAATCTCTTGCACATTGGAGGCATGTGTTTTGATAGCTGATTGACTATTAACCTTTTCCCGAGTAAGTTAGCAACCATCACTGCCCGATTCCCACATGTTATCCGTTGGTGATAAAAAAATATATAAATTTTTGTTTCGAAACTTTAACAATAGTATGTAAATAGCAATTTGTGTTTTAAGAACAGAATCGGTGATCTAGATATTTTAACTGCCTCTTGTACACTATTTCGTTATAAAATTAGTTTGAAACTGTAAGTGAACCAGTAATGGAGAAATAATGGCGGACATGGCTGTGTCCTGGAACTAACAATTTATTAAATTGTCTGTTTTCATAAATCTTCAGGCAAATATATTCATAAAATATACAATTCATAGAAAACAAAGCTTAGCTATTATGTTATTTAAGATATAACTTTAAAATGCAATTATGTAGGTCAGAAACGTATCGGACAATCTATGTTGTGAAAATATGGAAAAAAAACAGTGAAGTAGATACTATTTAACCTATGCCTAAAATTACTACAAGTATGTAGACAAATAAGCAAACCATAAATTTGCAAACCTATCAATGGATTGTTGTAATGAAGCAACATAATGTGAGTGGTTAAATTATGAAAACCCCTCCTTCTAAACATAGATACACTCACATGTCTGTGTTGATTTGGTTGGAAAGAAGGGTTTAGCTCATATACCAACTATAAAGGAGCCATGTCTGTAATTTTACGTATTTTAATGTGTTAAGTATGAATAGTTATGGTAATGTTTTGAACTTTAAGAAAGTATGAAAAAAAAAATATTAAGGGTAGTTGATTAAGCATTTTTACTAACTTGCAATAATGTAATCTGGTCATTCAGTTAAAATTCATTCCAATGTAGTTTCTATTAAAAATTTTCTACTTAAAAATAAACTATTGCTTAAATCCAGTGTTAAATGCAAATATGAATACTATGAAACAGAGGGCATAATTCACGTAAGAGAACACACATTATATATATATATATATATATATATATATATATATATATATATATATATATATATATATATATATATATATATATATATATATGCATGCTTTGCATCCACTTCTCCCTGTTGACTTCTCACTTCTCCCTATTCTGTCAGAAAGGAGAAGTCACTTCTCCCTAAAATTTAAGTCTAGCTTGACTCCTGTTGTAGGATCACATTTGTTGAAAGGCTGTATGCCTAGGCTGCAGCCTTTGAAGGACATAGGTTAACCTGTCCAACCATTTTCATTAGTGAATAGATTATATTTCTTTTACTGTTAACAGAAAACACATCCCTTCTTTTTGGTTCACCTTAATTAGGTAATCCATCTTGAAATTTCAGTTCCTATTCTTCTCTTTTTCTCAGCCTCCGGTTCCATGTGTTGTGGACAAGGTAACGACTATTTCTGTGTCATCTTTGGTTCAAGTTGGAACATGATCATATCATAAAGAAATCAGTTATCTTCCATCTCGACATTCACAAAACTCACTGCTTGTTACACTCTATACAATTCTGTTACGGCTGATCAATAGATCAGTTTGTTATAACCCTCTAGTTGACAATTTTATCAGAATCCCTGGATAGCTTCTGCAAAAACTACAGCAGATCTAAATCATATGGATGCTTGTATTCAAACACCAAATCTACCTTAGTATAGCTTGACTGAGATCACAGACAAAATGGATGACCAAGACCTAATTTGACAAACCGTTATTTTTAATTTGTCTTTAATAAAAACAAAACAACAAAAAATAATATAGCACACACTGAGTACAACAATTTGTAACTACATATAGTGCACATCATGCATTCTAAGACAGTTATTTTTTTAATACAGTCTAACACAATTCTTTTCCTGCAGCCATTCCAAATTAAACTTGTTTCTTAGGCCATTTTCTAGTAATTTCATCTCTGCAGTGAAATCTAACACACTTATATTTTTAATTATTTTCTTAAACACAATAAGAAATGCTTTTCTACAGCTGATTTCTCCAATATGCCACAAAACATACATGTGACAACTTGTTTATTATGCTTTCATTTGTTGAAACCAGTCAAAACTGTCAGTCACCATTCTGAAGGACCAATCAAAATGTAATTTGCAAATATTGCAATTGTAATGGTTATATCTAATGAAAAACCTGAATGCGGAGAACAAAATATAATGGAAACTGTCTGGACAATACAAAAACAAATTCTGGAAACACAGTCAGAAATGTATAAAAACCTGAAATCTGGCAAAAATCATATAACACCAACCTTCAGAAAGAACCACCAATGTAGTACACAATACACCTGCTAATGATGCCATACATGTATAACAAGTTGCATCCCTCAATGTCAAACAGCTCTAAAGTTATAGAGTAGAAAAGAAAGCGTGATCAAAAACATAAAATACTACACTGTGTCTCTGACATTAAAGACAGGACCCCCAGTGTGGTGTATGACACATCTTCTGATGATGCACACATATACAAAGTTTCATCCCTTAATCTCAAACAAATTTAAAAAGATAGAGAAGGTGTGATGGAAAACATAAATATCCAGCTGTGATTCATACCTTGAAGATAGAAATTTCAACATGGTATGCAACACACCTTCTAGTGATTATATACAAGTACCAGTATACCAAGTTTCATCACATAATCTTAAATACCTTTAAAATTATTGAGCTGAAAGGAACGTGTGATGAAAATATAAAATACTGAACTGTCACTTTGACCTTGAAGATACATCCCCAATGTTGTACATGACACACCTTCTAGCAATGATGTATAATGCGATGGCTGGACAGAGACACAGATACGGTGTTCCCCACTTTTCTTCATGAAAGCAGGGAACAACAACCATGAAGTTATGACCCTACCATAATCATCTGCATTTTGGCTCCTGTCACACGGTGCTTCTGGATAACATCATTCAGAAAAATGATTTCTGTAATTTTCATAGTGATGTCATCTTCATTCCTGAAATCAAATAAGGCAAAAGTGCTACACTAATATCTAATGAGAAAAGCAAGCATTCTTAAAAATGCAACATTGAATTGATATATTTACATGCAACAAAGGTGGGAATTAGATCTGTGTTTGTAAAACACGCATTCAAAATGCAGAAAAATTGCTTAACAGCCTAAAGATCTAAGCAGGTCATGTACATATCATTTTTTTTTTTCTTTTTACCTCAATTGGCTTTTGCTGTATTCAGCTAACAAGGATTTTATGCAAAACTTCAAGCCCAGAAGGTTCAAAAATGATTTAAAAATTTTAAAATGTGTTGCATTGGCCTGAAAATCTAATCCAGTCATTTACATGTGAAAACAAATACACATATCCAATTTCATTTGTCTACCTTTATGGTTTTTCTGTACTGTTTATGTCTAAAAAGTTCAAAATTATGCGAAAAACTGCAACAAGGCCTGAAAATCTAGTCAGGCAAAATTTTACACATATGGATGGATGTATCGGTTTTCAGCAACAAATCAAGAGGGACTGTGGAAACATAAAAACTGCTGTAATGTGGTCTTCATAATATAATTATGTCTGCTAAATTTGACCATGATACAGTGTGTAAAATTTCAAGGCCCCAAGTTTAATAGCTTGTTTGTTATCACACTAAAATTAATTCAGGATGAATCTGCAGACAGCAAAACAGCATCAACCTTCTTCTATTGCACAGCAGGCATAAAACTCCAAAATATTTTTACAACAAAAACTCCAAGTAGCTCTGTCTTGCTTGGTCTCCTTTCTAATAAAGATTTGTTTTCTTTTTCAAATGACGCTGAACTCGGATAAGATGCTGAATTAGGGTAGCTGTGTATTGATATGAAAGAACAAAACTTGCAGATTCCTCTGTCCAAATGTTATAACTATTCCTCCCAGGATTTGGGAAAAACTTAAAATAAAATTTTAATGAAGATTTTCAGCCAACTTTGACCCTGTTAAGAGCATCAGATGGAACACACAACTGTATGGCAATAAAAGAGTGTTGTGTAATTCAATGGTCAAAGTATGAAAGCTTTCAATCCCAGGATTTTAGACTTTCTGTACTTATGACCTAGAGACAAACTTTACCAAAACATGAACCATACTTGATGACAACAACAAAGAATGGTAGAATAAGCAATATCTCACATTGCAAAAAGCAGGCAAGAAAAAAATGTAATAATAAAGTTGCAAATGATTTAATATAATGAAGGGGAATTGAAAGAGGATAATTTACCTAAAATTACTACAACTTATATGACTTATACAGAATTGAAAAGAATGCCAATTATAAATCCATAATAAGTATTAAAATATACTATATATAATCACTTAAAAGTTTAGTCCAACATCAAAATGAACAGACCCAGATCTGCCACTGCATAATGTGTTGGTAGATCTGGGCCTATGCAGTTTGTTAGTAGTAATTAGTAGAATAAGCAACACAGATCCTTATCTGCTAGCACATTATGTGATGGCAGATCAGGGTCTATGTTGTTTGCAGTTGGACTAGACTTATAAGTGAATATAAACCAGGTACCAATGACTTGTATGTATGTGCAGCACAAGTCTTTGTCAAAGTTTTGAAGAAAACTAATAATTCATTCCATCCATCCCCATTATTTTGGATTAGTCATTGCTGAGTGGCATTCTGTTGCAAATCTAGGAATGTTAGTGAACCCGTTGGACAGCAACTTGTTCTCTGCAAAAATGTGAGACATATGAACTTTTGTACTTTGTCTTGTGGTCTTGTGATTCAAGATTTATGAGTTAAGCTCTCCTGAATTTTTTTAAAACACAGCACAATACAACTAGAGATGTGTTCATAAAACACATATACCCGTGCTGCCCAGAAAATTAAACAATGTAGAAGAATTTAAAAAATTGCTTAAATGATATGAATATTTAATCAAGTCTTTAACATATGCATACAAGTATGCATACCCAATTTCATTTCAGTGGCGTTTAGTTCAACTGGTCATAGACAGAAAAGTTTATCTGATGACCTGTTATCTGTTGTCAATTGTATGTCATATGTCCATCTGTTAGAACAACTTTGCAATCACTACTCCTCCTAAACTACATGGCGGACTGCTATGAAACTTTATACATACATTCATCCTAAAGTCTAGATGGTCTTAAATGAAGATAGTGCTACAATGGCCATCTTGAAAATCTTGATATTGCAACACATTATTATGAATGGAGTCAATTTTACTAACAAACTTCTTGCCATTGCTAGTTGGTCCTAACTGAAAATGATGCCAATCTAACATTCAAGATGACCACCATGGCAACCATCTTAAAAATCTTGTTCTATCGCCACTCCTTCTGAATGGGAAATATTGCATCAGGTTTTCACTAAAATTGTCCTATAATAACGAGCTAGTCCTAAATAAAAATGGTTCTGATCTGACCTCCAATATCACCCCCATGGCAGTCAGCATGAAAATATTGCTACTGCTACACCTCCTAAATGTAAAGTCATATCAACATGAAGTTTAACAAGAAGACTTCTCAGATTGTCTAGCTGGTCCTAAATGAAAATGATGCAGATCTGACATCCAATAAGGCCACGGTGACCATCTTGAAGAAAGTATCTTTTTATTGCTACTTTTCCTGAATGGATGGTCATGTTAACGTGAGGTTTTCACCAAAAGACCGCTTATGATATCTAGTCCTAAGTAAAACTTGTGTCTGCTCTAATAGTCAACATGGCCACAGCAATTGCCATCGTGAAAATATTATTAGTATTCCTTCTGAATGGATTTTGTTGGTGCTCAATAATATCAGCAGTAGTTGTAACACTCAGCACTTGAAAAGAAGAAATGGTCTTCTTAAGTACATGTCAATGTGGTAGTCACATGACACAACAAAACCATCATTGGCACATACTCAAATTTTTATGAATCTGGCATCCTCCAAGTTGCTGTGACAGTGTTAGGTTTCTGGTAGTTGTTCTCAGAATAAACATGTTGAGAATTATGCATCCTTTCATTCTTTTACAAATAGTATGTGACTTGCATTTAATATTTTTCGAATTTTTGTACAACAACATTTGAAAGGTTTACTGTTGATATCACATTACCACTGGACCATGAACAGGTCAAATTTCATAAATGCTGTAATTTTACCTTGTCTGTGAGAGGATTAAATTAAAGATACAATTTCTCAGAAAACAAATTATTTTCCTATGAGTTCATGCAGGCATAACTTGCTGTAACATCATTTAAGTTTGCTAGGCCTGCTGGTAAGCTGCTAATATATGCCACCACAGCACAGTGGCAGCGAATTCCAACTTATTTACTCTGACCCACATCCCAACATAAATTTCCAAGTAACAAAAAAGGGATGGGAAGGGTCAGAGGATTATATTTAATTGTTTACGCACAACCTTGCCAACAAGCTTCTCAGAAGACAGAAAATGGGTGGATGGATAATGGGGACAGACAGGACAAAATTAAGAGACCTCCATTGTAATGACTGGAGGCATAAGAATATACATGGTTTCTGTAAAAAAAATATCTTTCAAATGCTACCACAAAATCTTAACAATGTCTGCCACAATGCATTTGCTGCAGACAATGGGAAAGTGATACCTGTATCTAGCTAACTGCAGCTGAGACAAAGCTGATGCAACTCACGTGCCAGACTTAAGGTCAGAGACAACTGAAGGTCGTATGCAGAGTGGTGGTACCAGGATACGAGTCAAAATTATGTCTTGTGGCTTCCCCACATCTGGATTCATTAGCAGAAGAGGAATATCCTGGTGGGAAAGAGTAAGTGTAATACATTGTGTGCAACTTAAATAATGAAAATCTCTGCATAAATGTAAAAAATATTAAGTTGGAGAAACATTTTCCCTTTGATGTTACCTGTTGATTGCATATCTGATTCCTGAAACTCTATGAAATAAATCTTAATTAGTATCATTAAATTTTACTTCTTCAAAATTTATTTAGAGGTCTATAGTTCCTCATGACTTTTTGTATTATCTTTAATGTAAAAATCTGGCTATGAATCCAAATATTTGTTCTATACCAATGATGTGCAACATGCTTTCAAACTTTTCTTAAGCTTTTGAATGACACACACATATGCATATACAACTTTTTCTCTTGATTCCTACTTATTGTGTTAGGAATCCTAGCATCAAATAACACCCAAATTGAATAAGTCAGTCATAAGCAGCAATGCCAATCCATGATCATGCGTGTAAAAAATCTTAGCATCAGTTAATCAGGATCTATTCAACCTATCCTGAATGGGTAACACTTTAATAACGGTAACAAACTTCATATTTTATCTTCCTATGAGCCTATTACATACCTGTACACAGTTGGTAAGAACTGAGGAATGATAGCATATATTTTTCTGAATCTAGGCAGCCAAACAAAAAAGCAGACCATAAGAAATAAAGTAGCATGAGAGGTCGTAACAGTATGGGGGTGGGGCAAGACCTTCCTATGGCATCCCAGAAGGCAATGCCACTGGTTTTCCACCCATAAGCTGAAATGGCAATGGTGTATCAACTGAAGTTAGACCATCTTTTCTATATGGAGAATTGTGAAATTTATTTGAAAATAATTCCGTTTTATCACTGAATTTTGGATAAAGTTTATACTGACAATTCATATCTCGGAGGGCCAAGGGATTGGTTGGGGGTGGGGGGCCTGATCTTGTAGGGTTCCATCTTCATGATAAGGAAAAAATTATCAAGAAGTATCATCAGGCTCATTGATACTGATATTGAACAATTTCAGAATGTTTACAGTTCTTTGAATGAAATGAATATCTCTTTCTTTAGAGCTGATTTTTTAAAAATCTATATAAATGTTAAGAAAAGAAAGCATGGATAAATGCATGTTCACATGTGATACAATAATACAGAAAAAAAGAAACAATGAAGGTGCTTTTATCTGTTGTATTTAGGTAAAATGTCTGACCTAAGTATTATTCATGTAGTATGTTGTATTAGTAAGCATCAGATAGCCTATCTTATTACATTTCTGTTTCATGCCATCTGCTTCATGGTGAATAGTTTGTGATAATTGTTACAAACCACTTTTAGAATTTTTATTGAGACAAAAGTTTAAATGTGTGCCTTGCCTGATTATCAGCATGTGATCACCACTCCTGATCTTGACTGACCAGGCATAAAAGGAAAGAGACTGAACATCTATGCTTCTCTTTGATTTAGATTAAATCATTCATCATGCAAGCACTTACAATGATGCAGAGTAGGAAAAAGCAAGCATCTTCTAGGCCTAGATCTGTATCTAATGAAAGTAAATACTAATCTTAATTGGATGGATTATTTCCAACAAAACTAACAAAATATAATAAAACCAAAATGAGGACAAATCAGGATAAATAGTGCCATCTATTCTTCCAATCCAGAACCTTCAATTTTTTCAATATGTTTGGCCAAAGCAATAACCCAAAACATTAGTTTTCCTCACAAATTATCTGCATTCTCCTTTCCTCTTCATCCCTGCCACCTATTTAAGGTCTATCTGACTTGTTTTTTGTTATCTACATACTGTTATCTAAAGTGTGAAAAAATATTTTCTGTACCAGTCTATCATACCTGTTCTGATGTACTTTTCTCCCTATTTTTGCGCACACAGAAACACCCAATAAAAATTCTGTCATCAAACTTTTTATTATCCAGCATTTCATCAATATAATTCAAAATGTAATATTTTCCCTAAAAGTTCATAAATAATTCTGCAAAATTTGAAATGATATCTCTGCATATGTAAGAAGTCAATTGATCCTAGGTGTCATTACTTACCTCTTCAGGTATGGCTTCAAAGAGTTGAAGCACATTCAGAGGATTTAAAATCTCCTGCAAAAAACAAATATTGAAATCCTTCATAAAAATGTAATGGACTCACTTCACTAGAAATCAAAGTAATCAGAATACTGATGTCTTGGTGAGTTCAAGTAATACTGCATTAACCAAGATCAAAAGGATAAAAAACATCAGACATACTGACAATCATATTCCCTTTTTATGATCATAAGCAAGCAAATACTAATATCTCTCTACAGGGTTCTAAATAATGCTGGAACTGACCTAAAACTACAAATATTATTTCTGTGTGAACAAAACAGAATGGGAGTCCCAATGATGAATAAAACTTTTACAGAATATAAAATTATGTTCTCAAAGAATAGTAACCAATTTTCAGTATAATTTAGTTGTCTATGAGACTTGTTAGACTATGTAATTGTACACCATTATCACAAGACTATCATACATATGACAGTTGTCTATGAGACTTGTTAGACTATGTAATTGTACACAATTATCACAAGACTATCATACATATGACAGTTGTCTATGAGACTTGTTAGACTATGTAATTGTACACCATTATCACAAGACTATCATTCATATGACAGTTGTCTATGAGACTTGTTAGACTATGTAATTGTACACAATTATCACAAGACTATCATACATATGACAGTTGTCTATGGGACTTGTTGGACTATGTAACTGTACACCATTATCACAAAACTATCATAAATATAACAACTGTGCATGGGACTTGTCAGACTGTGTGTGTGTGTGTGTGTGTTTTGGATTTTTAATGTAGCTTTAACAATTTTTCAGTCATATCGCTACGATGTCTGCAGTGTGACAGTATACAGTGATGTCCAGCACTCGGGCATCATGCTGCAGACATGTTGCATCATGTCCCACCCAGTCACATTATACAGACACCAGGCCGACCAATCCTAACACAAACCTCTTAATGCTGAGCACCAAGTGAGGCAGCTGCTAGTACCATTTTTGTAAGTGTTTGGTATGATTTGGCTGGGGTTTGAACCCATGACCTCCCACATCCAAGGAAGATGCTCTAACCACTAGGCCATCGGAGCAGTCTGTTAGACTATGTAATTGCACACCATATCACAAGACTATCATGCATCAGTCTGTAAATGAAACTTCCTTATGAATTTTTCAGTCTGGAAATAAAGTGTCTCCCATGAATAAGATCTTATATGTTGTGCTATTTTGATCTCAAAACTGCCAAATGAACTCAAATGTTTCAGAGGGTGCTTTACTTCAACAACAAATATACAATGAGAAAATTCAAAGTAGCTCTTCTTCTCAGCTGATATAGATTGCAAACTACTGCCAACTACTAGTGTAATTTATATTTTCAAGGTTAGATTGATAACACTGCCAACTAATAGTGTGACATGTATTTTTGAGGTTAAATTGATAACACTGGCCTATATTTGAAGAAACTTACATAAATTAATAATTCAGCAATAAGTTAATGAATTATTAGTTTTAAAAAGAAATATGATTCTGAGAATAATGAAAATGGTAACTAAAATACTGATAAATGATTGGCAAAGACAAAAGTTGAATTATAAATGAATGAAGTTAAATGAGGGCAACATCCTGAACAAAAAACTCCACAAAGCTGCCCTTTTCTGTTAGACCAAATAATCAAGCATGTCAATAATAGTTACAGGATCAGATCAAATGGAAAATTCTAATGACAACATTGTTATTAAAAGAAAAGACCAGGTATAGTGATATTAAGGTATGAAAACAAAGATAGTTAAAACTTTATTTGTTTACTTTATAATTCTGATGTTGGATACTGTATAACAACCATGTAGGTATACAAAGTTGGAAAATATTTATTGGCAGGTTACATTCTCACGCTTCTCACTTATTCATGCCAAAAATGTTTCTAAAAAAGAAGCATTACATTTACGGACATTTTAATGTATAAACAGAACGGGTCAAACAGGAAATGAGAGAGAAAGAGAGCAGAAAAGACAGACACAGATGGATAGGTAAATGCCTATCTAGGAAAGAAATTTATACAACTGGAAGGCTTCCTTTTTACCAGGGTTTACAGTAGTTCCACAGAACACTCACTATTGGAAACACGAATCTGATTTTAAAAAATCTGAAGTAATTTTTGTACAGCAATCTTAATATAAAATGGTGTATGTATGTGTATATATATATATATATATATAGAGAGAGAGAGAGAGAGAGAGAGAGAGAGACACACACACACACACACACACACACACACACAGATGATCACAGGAATCTTATTGCCCAAAATCAACCACTTGAGCAAAACTGATAATTATATCCTAGTGGTCAATAGTATAAATTTGATTTATACAGTTATACAATGCTACACTGATATCATTAACTGATTAAACTTATTTCAGAATAAGTCAAACACTGGAAACTAGTTACAAATAATTCCATTGTATATATACCTCTACATAATAAAACCAGATTAGTTTATCCAGGAACAAGAATGAAGACAAAGAACCAAGAATGTGAATTATTAACTGCCTTTAACCTCCCATAATTTAACAAGCATATACAGTTGTACGATCATCACTGGATGTAATTCATTACTTAATTTTCATTCTGATTCCAATAATCTTTAGATTTTTTTATTACTGGGAGCTCAAATTAACTTGCTTCATAACTTTGAAAACTAAGGTACAGTATATACTCGCTAATAATATGAGTCCAACTGCAAAATGCACAGACCCAGGTCTGGTGTCACATAATGCACATGCAGATCTGAGTCTGTGCAGTTTGATAGAAGCAATCAGTAAATCAAACAACAAAGACTTTTGCTTGAAGTCTGACTTGACTTATTAGCAAGTATACACAGTATGTATGGGCCCTTTAAATTGCTTCATTGCCCCTAATAGAGTCCATACATTTGAAACCTGGCAGAGGTGAGTTTCCAACAGGTCAAGGCTTTTACACCTTGTATCCATGGCCATAATTGAGTTCCAGTCCACATCTGACTTTACATAAAAAGGCCAGAAATAAAAAGCATATGGCCAATAAAAATTTTAAAATATAAAACTATGTGTTGTGTGATTTTGGATTTATAACATAGCTTTATAATTTGAGTCATATTGCTATAATGTCTGCAGTGTGGCATTATGTTCCACCCAGTCATATTATCCTGACACCAGGCCGACCAGTCCTAACACTAACCTTTTAATGCTGGGTGCCAAGTGAGGCAGCTGCTAGTACCATTTTTATAAATCTTTGTTATGACTCAGCTGGGGTTCAAATCCGTAACCTCCCACATCCGAGGTGGATGCTCTAACCTTTTATGCCACTAAAGCGGTAAATATAAAACTAAACAATTCTGTTAAAGTTATAAAAAAACAGAAATTTTGTCACATAGCTCAAAAGACAATCTTTCAGGCTTTATTTCTTTGAAATGGCACAAAATCTACCATTAAACCTTGTATATAAACTAAAAACAAAAGTTCAGGCTGAATCATTCTGATGGATGGTAATGCCCTGATTACTGACCAGACTAATGTCTGCAAAAATTTCAGGAAAATGGTGTGAACTACTCAGGCTTTCAGTTCTGGGACTGGTGAGAAAAAGGTCAGTAGTTTAACATTCCACCTCAGTGCAAACAGGTAAAAAAGAGGTAAACCCTAACAGGCATAGATTCAAATGAAGAACAATTGGTAAATAGGACAATTCAGTGGGAAGCAGCTGATTCCATTGGGACATTGAGTCTGCTGGAAGACATTGAACCTATCTGTAATGTTATCAGTCTTTAATGCAGATTTGCTGCCTATCACACCCAGCTGAGAAAGTTCCAAACCAGAAGTCTGGAATTTGGTTCCTCCTAGCTTTTTTTGCAATTGACAGCTGCCATTTTGTCAGACAGAATGAAAATTCCCCTTCAAGATAATGTCTCCTGCCACAATCTAAACATATTCACTATGGTCATGGAGCTGTGAATAGGAATAAGAACACATGCATCTTGGAGTCTAGACTGACTACAAAATCTGCCTCGTCAGTTGGGTAAACAAATAATTTCAAATTGTCCATTCTGAACTGTAGTGTTTGAATGTGTTGGTTGACAGAGGTTAGATCTATGACCTCTTGGAACTTGCATTTGGCATTGGGAACTAGAAAAAATCTTGAGTAGATCCAGTGAGTTTGTGTTGTAAACAATCTCTACCACCCTTTTCATAAAGAGTTGTTTTTTTTCATAAGGAATGTGGGTTTTTTTGTGGTGGAACATCAGCTTCATATGGGTCTCTTAGTACATCTGTAGCAAAGGAGTCCATGACAGTTGGGTAGGGTAACAAGATGTGATCTGATTACACTCTGAGACAATTTCCAAGACCTACAAGTTGTTGGAGCAGAGTTTCACAGCTTCTTTGGCAAAGTCACCTGTTTCCTCATGTCCTTTAAGTGGCTGTGAAATACTAAACTGGAAGATAGCACTTGCAAACTAAGGATGACTTTGTGATGGGCTTTTAGCAGTGCAGATATGGATAGGAATGTATCTTTTTCTGTGAGCTGGAGGTTTACAGACAGGCAAAACCGAGTGAATGTTGAGGTGCCCTGTTGAATACACAAGCTATATAATGCATGCCTGTAAGTGGGGTTTTCAAAGCAGGGTCAAGGCTGTGCTCAGATTACTGAAATAGAGCCAGAGAATATCCAGTCTATTACAAGGCCACTGTGAACCTGCTGTTACATGTTGAGCATGGATTTCTGGTCCATGTGCAGAGGGAGGCATTGACATCCCCAAGCCCACAATGCCTCAGTCAACAACTGTACATCAGTGTAAAAGACCAGCATCTGCATCTGACAGAATGCTGGGCTGAAGTTTGATGGGAGCCATATCTGTAAGAAGATAGGGCTATTGACACTTGAATCTACCATGCATCTTTTGAAGAAGTTTCAAAAACATACTCAAAATGAAATGAGAGGAAAAGGCCATATTATTTGATAAAGTTAATGTATTTGTGGGTTTCATTAAAAAAAAAGGTTAAAAATGGTTTTCCTAGCATTGCTCATAACAAAACAAGAACAACCTGAATGGATCTCAAACTTTTACTTAACATAAACAGATACACCTAACACATTTCATAATGGAGACTCTTATCTTACTGATGTCGAAAATTGATCATTTTTTCTTCTACTTTACAGCCTTCATAATTAAATTTTTTACCTCTGTGTTACATAATTTGCACTATTGTTGCTAATAATATTATCGAAGTATGTTGAACATGTATTGATGTCAGTCATGATTCCTTCTTGGTCATCACATAAGTAAACAGAAAGCTCATCCTTTAATTATTTTATGAGAGAAAGAGAGAGAGAGAGAGAGAGAGAGAGAGAGGGAGGGACAGAGTAGGTAATACTTTGAAATGATCTATATGATCCCATTACACAACAAATGAATGCTTTATCTGCTGCACCAAAACAGCAAATCAAAATGTGTTTATTAACAGGTGTATTAAAACTATTTCACTCCATCCCATTTGCTTGTGGTCTACCTGTTATCTGCATCTTTAATTATCATACGTGTCACAGGACCACATTACACATAGTCAAGCTCTATTTTTCAACAAAGAAACCCTTAGGAATGTCAAGTTTGCCTTCTCTAAATGCAGCGTTCAAGATCAAAAGTTGTTGACATAATCACAAGCTTTTAAAAGGCTGAAATTCAAGGAATTTTTATTTAAACTCCCAATTTTCAAGGGTTCCTCAAGATGCTATTATCCATGAACAAAAGATGAATCTATAAGGCTGCAGTATATACTTACTTAAAAGTCAGGTCCAACCGCAAATAACACAGATCCTGATCTACTGTCACATAAAGTGCTGGCAGGTCAGGATCTATGCTGTTTTTCTACTAATTAGTCCTAAAAACAACTCAGTCTGCCAGTGTATTATATAATGAAAGATCTGGGTCTATGCAGTTTGCAGTAGATCTGACTAATAAATGAGTATGTATCATGCTCCATATATCAATAACAGAGACAGATCAGCCCCAAAAAATATAACATCTCATGTATATTTTCTTAAGAAATACCTGTGTCGTGCTTAAAAGTGGTTCTATGTCTTTGTTGTGTTCCATGGCAGCTTCAAATGACCCCAGGAAATCTGTCATCACTGGGTCATCTTTCTTCTTCTGTTTGTAGCGGTCATGGACCACCTTCAGCAGGCCACACTTCTTGACCATCCCTACATAAAATCCACAAAAATGGTACCAGTGTAAGTGTCCTTTTAATTCATTAAACAATGGGGAACAGAGCAATGGAGTCACTAAACAAAGAGTAGCTTCCTAATATAATTCAACTGGCAATATTTGTGGCACAGTCACAGTGAATGTTCGCAATATGAAAGTGGATTCTCTGGGCTCAAAATTGTTTAATACAGCTACTCATCCTAAAAGACATGAAAACATCATGTGACTTTCATTTTTTCATGTTTGCATAAAATAATGTTCTTCATCCCTACCCACCCTCAACCCACTGAAATGAATGGACAAGTGCATTTTTGAGCCCTCACCAGTTACAAATTTTATGCTTTGAGAATAAAGTATCCTGGCATATCTTTAAATCTTTTTCAACATGTTAAAAGAGAGTCTGCACTATATAACATATTTTCAGTGTTATTGTTGTTACAAACCCATGACATTTTACATCACTGATTTGTGTTTCATACTGATGTCCAATTTGTATTTCCATATGGCACACCCAAATTAAAACCATTTAGGGGTTTTCAATGATGTCCACATGTTCATATGCATTGGTGCACTGAATGAAGCTTTTATAAATCTCAATTTCTTTGAATTCCATTCAGGTATATGAGAAAATATCTGGAAAATGTAAATGAGGCTCATCGTATCCCATAGCCAAATAAAATTTGTACATTCCCCCTGATTCAGAACAAAACCTATATGTAGTTTTGTATGTTTATTTCCTGAAAAATGAAACGTGCTCAATATTTACTAGAGGCAATTAAATAACCTAGATAAATGTTTCTATCTGAGGTTCTCACTGGTTCACAATATTACCCAAAGTCATTTGACACAAACAATCCCTGCAGAAAACTGGGATGCACAAACACTTTCTACCTGTTTGAATTTAACCATATGAGCTGGGCCAGCTTTAGGCAATATGCGAAACAGAAAGCTGCTCCCCCCCATTAAAATATATGTTGATAAGAAGCTTGTAAGAAATTGATGTAAGTTATGACCAAATAAATAGATTTTCATGTGAAGAAAAAACCAATCTTGTTACATTTTAGCTCCCATTTCTGATTTTTGCACCTTTCCTTCTCTTTTTTTGGCACCCCTCTTAAAACAGCTCCCCATGCAGGTGCACTGCTCACACTTAGCTTGCACTGGCCCTGTGTATGAGCAAGGCAGTAATCCAAAAATGAAGCTCAAATTTTTTTAAAAATACATTTAGTTCTTTGTGGAAAATGGGTTTAATATCTACAGATCTATTATTGCACCCATAAATAACCAAAGTTCAATGAAAACAAAACATGAGTTTAATAAATCATACGTTCAGTGTCAGTTCTATCTATAACATTAACAGTTCTTATCCTTTGCAAATTAAATTAAACCAGTGCATTAGTTGGAAGTGAATTTGGACAGTAACTGCCTTTAAGCATTTCCATGGTTCATATAGCCCTTGAGAGAGTTGAATTTCAAGGAGTTTATAAGAACTTCCAGAGTTTTAAAGATGTATTTTTATTAACGGACATGAATTTTCTCCATATTTTACTTTGTTTATAACTTCAAACTAGAAGAAAAAATGCATAACTAATTAGTGCACAATTACAGCAAAGAGATGGTCTTCCATCTGGTGACTACCCATGTCGTGAGTCACTCATACAACAATGAGGCTTTTCCATCTGGTAATTACCCATGTTGTATTTTATTTGGTCTATCCAATTATATCTAATATTTTATTTTATTTGGAAAATATGTAAATAAAAAGTGACATATATTTTATTAATTTGTAATGTTTTGTACTTCCTCAGATTAATTCAAGGTTGCTTTTGGAAAAACTCAAGAGTCATTTCAATAAATTTAAAGGACTTTTTGGAAACAAAATCAACCGTTTAAAACTTCAATGAGTTTTCAAGGAAATCCCTCAAAGTTTTTGATGTTGTACAGACCATGATTTACACATCTAATACATACCATTATAAGCTCCACAGTGTGGACATTGGGACACTTTCCTGCACTTTTCCCAGACCTTTTTCTTGGTGATTTTCCTCTGAAGGTAGGTCATGGGTCTTTTAACTGCCTCTTGGAAAAACTGGCGGTCTTCTCTCTTCAACAGCAATTTGCTGCATGTCTGGAGTGAAAGATGCATGACTGTCTTATAGACTTGAACAAACTAATTGACAATAAGCTATTGGGAGGAGTGTATGTGGTTTCTGATGTTAAAAATTATCTTTTAAGGTTCAAAAGTTTAAAAATCTTTTGGCCTGGAAGCTCAAATACAAACTCTAAACTTGGCATACTGTACTCTAACAGGAGTCCCTCAAAATGATTGATGCTTTACTGCTGAAAACATTTTCCAGAAATCCAAGATAAGACCATGTCTTCTTTTGAATTGCTGAGTGTCATAACCATCTCTAACATGTTTTTGTTTTTTTGAAGCATAACAAGATTTTCAAATCATCCACTGTGGCTGCCATATTAATGTAAGACCAGCACAATTTTCATTTAGGACCAATTAGAGTCTACTGGTGAAAACACCATAAAAATATGACAATCCATTCAGAAGAAACATGACAACATAATTTTCAAGATAGCCACCTGGGTGGGAATACTGAATGTTAGATCAGCATCATTTTTGTTTAGGTTTAGACCCAACAGGACAACACAATCCTTGTTGTGAAAATACCACATCAAAAAGACTTTCCATATAGAATGACCTAACTATTACAAGATGGTTGCCAAGATGGCAAGTCTTCTTGTAAAAATCTTAAGTCAGTATCACTTTATACTCAGAAGGAGATTTGATAGAAAGATGTTTAAGATGGCTGTCTTGGTGGCCATATTGGATGTCAGATCAGAACTGTTTTCACTTAGATCCAAGTAGACATCATATAAAACATTGTAGTGAAAACTTCATGCTGACATGGCTTTCCATTCAGTAATAACAACATTTTCAAGACAGCTGCTTTGACAGTAAAGCTGTATCTCTGAAGAACATCATTTTCATGCAAGACCAAGTAAACATCTTAAGTCTTCTCAAGAAAACCCAGGTTGATATGACTTTTCTGTTCAGAATAGCGATAACAAGATTTTCAAGATGGCTTCCATAATGGCCATATTGGACATCAGATCAGTGCCATTTTCATTTAGGATCAACTAAATATAATAAGTCTTTTATTGAATACTTCATGTTGATATGATCATCCATGCAAGAAAAGTAGCAATGAAGACGGTCACTGTGGTGGCTATACAAATGTCTGAGTGGCCTCATTTTAATTTAGGACCAACTAGACCATGAAATGAATATACAGTCAAACCCAGTTATCTCAATTACGTTGAGGGTGTAAAAAAATCGTCTGCATAACCGGGTCCCGAGATATCAGGGTTTAGTTGACAAATCGACTGTAGAACAATGATTATGCATCTGAAGTACCAAAAATGCGGAGTTTTATTTCTAAAAACAAATGGCATTTCTAATGCACAATAAAAATAATAATTCAGTCATGCCTGGTTGCAGAAAAAAAAAGATTGGAGGTCTTTTAAATGAGATTAAGTAATAAATTGCATATTTTTACAACAATTAAGTTACTGCAACAATGTCAGTGGTTTAAAATTGCTTTTATTTCCCTGTGAATAGCCTCATCCCTTTGATAGCCTCAGCAAGACAATGATTTTCTCACGCTGGCCAAAATCTAGGCCAATATAAGTACATGTACATGTAGAACTATACTTTTTTTAAAAAGTATTTTCTTTTGTTAGTGTTGACTTGTGACTAGCAGCAAAATATAGCTGACCAATATTGTGCGTGAAAATTGTTTTTGTTGATCGTCAGAGGTTCCTTTACACCAGTATATGCCGTTTTTACCGATAAAATTTGCCTCTGTACCGGAAAAGGACAAGGCTGTCAGTATTCATGTACCGAGAAATTGTAAAATGTGTTTCAAGTCTTTAAAGTTAACTGTCTCAACATCAAATTCTATAGGAAGCCTACTTATTCTATTCATACAGTTGTAGTCCCATATCCCTCCTGACTCTGATCAGTGACCAGCAGCAAGAACACAGCACCAGAAGGAGAGTTGGCTCTTTGATGGATTGCAAGACTGATATTCAAGATAAAAACAATACAAATGAAAGCACTCCTCTTTCTGTTTCGTAGACATTACTCCTATCAGTCACTTTCTGCTTCATTCCATTTGTGCTGAAGACTATGTAATCATGAAACAGTGATCGATAACTTCATTAAAAAAAATATTGTACACAATGGTTTTTCTTTTACAATACCATTGGTGCTTTTATTTACTCTTGTTCAAAACAAATTAACAGCCAAGTGTCTGGGTTTTTTTGGGAAGGGGGGACCAGCTTGGTTTGGAATTTTGCAGGTTTCTATTTATAGATTATTGTGAGTCACATGAACGAGCCATGCTGAAGTTGAACACTTGCACCAAGCATGGAAACACTTACCAACTATTACCAAACTCATTTTAAATATATGGTGTAAAACAAAGTAGGTATTTTTAGCTACATTTAATGATGTTAACCTGATAATTTTCCAAGTTAAGATATGCTGTGTGGAACTAACTATATTGTTGTGGTGTTTGACATGTGATAATGTCCATTATGAACATAGCTTCTGTAAAGGTCGGAGACACATTCATTCAATTTCCTTACTCTAAAGTATTGTTTACAAAATAATTTTCTCCACTCTATGCAAGTGATAAACCATGCAATGATGAGATTGTTTGATTAGCATTTGTACCAGTAAAATTTGGTATTGTACTGACTTTTTCCATCCGTGCCGGTGATAGGTACCGGTAGTATCGAAAACACTGGATCATTTCTTGTAAAAATTTTCTGAGATGGACATTAAAAGTTGCATTTCATCGAATTAAGCAGGGCCACATGTTACTTCAGACCGAAACTTATGCACGACATAACAGGTGTAGAAATAAACAGGGTAAAAATTAGCATAACAAAGAAGAATTTTTTTGGGACCAGACCAAAATGCTCGACATACACGGGTTCTCGAGATAACCGGGAGTGACTGTATGTGTAAAGTTTTATGGTATTCCTCCCATGAGTAGCAATGATAAACTTGTGCTAACAGGTGGATGGATGACAGAAGACAGATACACTGCCCCAGTCCCTTGTTTATACTGACTCCCTGGCTCCCTGGAGGCATCAACTGTCTCCAGCTGTAGATACTGTGCTAGATTTAGCATTCACTCTTTAATTATGAAAATCAGCTTTATATATTGCATAAAATAAGCAGCCCATGCATTATACATGTTGCAACATTTACGGCATGGCAGTTCTGATGGAGGCACTTGGTAAAGATAATGATAAGCAGATTCTAAATGATACGATTTTTTATAAACATCAGGTTTACGCTAGATCAATAATCAGCTGACTTCATAGCACGCCAAATAATAGTAGACCTAGTGGTTCAACAATTAATACATATATAAATCATGTAGATAAATCAGTGCCTCTCTCTCTCTGTCTCTCATAAACAGTAAATCACACCCTACACATCCACTCCACGGTGGTCATCAAATACAACTCCGCAAGAAAGCATGGTGTGAGAAGCTATTCTCTGCAAAACATAGTGGCAACTCCATCTGGATGCACAGAGAGGTGGTGGAATCCTCTCCACCTCCCACCAGGGTTTCAAAAAATCACATGAGCAGTACTGCATCTGGCAAAGGTATTTGATTTTTCATGAGCCCAAGCTGGACTCGTATATCTGTCATCTGATATTATCTTTGTTTAAAATATGTATATGTCACAGTACTTGAAAATTTTAGAACATTTTAAATTTGGAGCTGAAGTTGCAGTCTCCCTGGATGGATGTCAAAAAAAGTGCTTTTGCATGACTACTATACGGGCAAGTAAATTACCATCTAAGTGAATTCCCAACCAATGGATTAGGATGGATGGTACCAGTTTCCTTAATGATTTTGAAAACAAGCATGAGAATAGTAAAAGAGATCTCAAAGAACCTACCTTACATATCATCTGAAGAACAGTGATAGTTGTACGAAAATAGCCGATATGAAAACAAGGAAGTTCCAAATCAATATATCCATAGTGGCCAATGCAGTCAGCTAATGATTTGCCACAGCTCTCACAATTATTGTCCTTTTCACTGGTTCCCTGAAGAAAAAAAAAGAATCTTAAGTTTAATCAGCTGATAATTTGATAAACGTACAAAAAAACGAATTATTTAACCCACTGAATACCTGAAATATATTTACTATGAACAGTTTTAAGTGTGAGTGTACATATCTTTTCATCTCACCAAATGGCTAAGATAAAAAAAAAAATCTCTTTTTTCAGCAGACACCAATGGAACTTGACCTTTTCCCCATGGACAGACTGGATGCACTGCAATGTATTCCTTTCAGGTCGGTTTTGAATGGAAATGAAAACCAGTCAGTTCTCTATAAAACTGTATTATTAATTAACAATCCTTTCATAAACTCTGTGACATATAATGTTCATCATTCATCTGCAGTGCTATTACCTGATTTTGAGAACAAAGTACATCTCTGCAAGGCTGCCACAAAAATGGAGAGAGATAATGATTTCTCAGTCATCAATCCCAGCCAAAACAGGACATGACTCCTAGCCCACTAAAATCAACCCAGCAAATTTTACATTTATGTTATCCCATTGATCCAGAAAACCCAGAAATGGATCAACTTGTTTTTCCTAAAATTATGAATTAATTTGTCCAAATGTTTGGGATGGCCCACAAACAAAATCCTTAAAGCCACAGCCAATTTATTTTTTATTTTAAAGTTCAGGCAATTCTGATGGTCTATAAATAGAACCTTTCCAGTGGCATCAACAAATCACACAATTAATATTAGGTTAAAAAAAACACGAAAATCCATGATTTTTCCTGGGCAAACAGCTCTGAAAAGATGATTTTCTGGTTTCATGGTAAATTTCTGCACCTGCCCCTAAAATTCATGCAATCAAAATTATTCAACAACTTTTGTCAAATATATAGTTTGGTCTATTTGCACAAAATGCTTGTAACCCATTATCAGTCCTGCTAATGGAAAGAGTCACAAGTTTACACACTTATTTAATGTAGTTCAGCAAATCAAACATAATTATTTTCCATTTTTTTATGATGCCTTGTTGTCTGTCAGTGTTCTAGCAGCTGGCCAACCATGACCTGAAACTTTTCGATATTTTTTATCTTTATCTCAGTTTACATCATTACTGTTCACACTACTATTAATCTGTTATTATTAATATTGTGTCCATGCTATCAGATTTACTGTACATTTTCCACATGGGATTTCTGTTTATCAATTAACCCATAAGCCAGTATATTATGCAATAACAATTGTGACTGGTTTGATTCTTTAGCTAATGTTAGCAAAAGAAGCAACTGTCACATGCTCTACAGCAACTGTCCAAGTCTTCAACAGACCAACAAAAAAGCATTATACATGATCACAGACATTCAGTATTGCAGACCAAAGATGAACGATACTCAGGGGTCACCCTACCAGGTGAAGTGGGCGACTAAGTTGCCTAAAAAATGGAAACTTACCCTTCTTCTGTTCGGAAAGCAAAAACAACTTTGCCTTGTGGTTTTATTAGAGGATCATTGAATGACTGTCCTTTTTTAGATGCTCCCTCACCTTAGCCAGGTTAGTCCTAGTGTTATGTTATAGCTCATGGCGAAATGTAGGCTTTAAGCCATGAAATAGTTGGTGTTGATATAAACTGCACCAACAAACAAACTCTTGCACATTTGCAGGCATGTGTTTTGATAGCTGATTGACCATTAACCGTTTCCCGAGTAAGTTATAGCAACTATCACGGCCCGATTTCCGCAAGTTATTCTTTCATGATAAAAACATACAAACTTGTGTTTCAAAACTTAAACTTATGCAAATAACAATTTGAGTTTCAAGAATAGAACCGGTAACATGAATATTGTAATTGCCATGTGTACACTATTTTCTTCATAAAAATCAGTTTGGAACTGTAAGTGAACCTGTCATGGGGAAATAATGGCAGACATCGCTGCTCTGGGAAGTAACAGTTTATTGGATTGTGTCTTTTTGCAAACCATTGGGCAAATATATTAATTAAGACACAAAGCAGATTCCCGGATGAGGGTCAAAAGTTCATTCTTCTGGAAAAAATAGAAGTTTGTACCAATTGATATATGCTACTTGTCCTAGAACTAGATACAATGTTTCTATTATTAGTTGTTTATAAAAATAATAAAAAAATCAATTCTGGACAATGTCAAATCCAGTAAACAATGTTATATTACAATAGCATCTAATAGAATTTAAAAAAATTAAAACTAACAAACAAACAATTAAATTAAACATATATAACACCTCCCCCCATAAATGAAAAAAAAAATTTATATAATAAAGCTTTCTTTTTGCCATAGGTCAATTATACATGAGGTTTATAAGAAAATAACATAAGAAGAAATCTTATAAATGATACAATGTATACATGAAATAATATATTTCTATACATGTGAAAGTACATCTGCTATTAAACTGTCTTTTCCCATGATGTGCCTGATGTCATTATTAGATTCCAGTAACAACAAACTCCACCTTAATAATCTCTGATTTTTGTTTTTCAACTTGCCAATGAAAGTAAGGGGGTTATGATCACTAAACACAATAATCAGAGAAGGAGCTGAACTAATGTAAACTTCAAAATGTTGTAAAGCCAGTATTAAAGCCAAACATTCCTTCTCAACTGTTGAATAATTTCTTTGGTGCTTATTTAATTTCTTAGAAAAATAGCACACTGGATGATAAACACCATTTCTATCTTCTTGAATCAATACTGCTCTGACCCCAACATCACTTGCATCAACAGTTTAAAAAATGACTGACTGAAATTTGGAGCTGTAAGAACTGGTGCACTCTTAAGTATGGCCTTTAACTTATCAAAAGCCTCCTGACATTTTTCGATCCAATGAAACTTGGTTTTCTTGCTCAATAAATTTGTCATGGGTACAGCAATTATGGAAAAATTGGAACAAAATTTCCGATAGTATCCAGCCATACCCAAAATTCATCAGTTGCTTTTTACTGACAGGCACAGGGAATTCAGAGATAGCCTTGACCTTAGCATCTATAGATTTAACTTGTCAATGTCCCACAATATGTCCTAGAAATGTTACACAAGCATGACAGAACTCACTTTTAGATAAATTAATTGTCAAACTTGCATCAGTGAGTCTGCCAAAGAATTTCCAAATTGTCGCTAAATACCCTTTCCAGGTGTCATTGTAGATGATGATATCATCGATGTAAGCATCACAATTATCTAGACCAGAGATAATTGTGTTCATTAAACACTGAAAAGTACATGGTGAACCTTTCATCCCAAATGGCATCACTTTATATTGATAAAGTCCATCTGGAGTCACAAATGCTGAAATTTCCTTTGCCCTTTCCATCAGTGGAATTTGCCAAAATCCTTTCAGACTGTCAAATTTGGTGTGTTACGAATATGCAATTAAATTGCTTGTGTGTTAGTTTTAAATTCTTTTTTTATTTTAATTTTGTTTCATTACATTTTATTGTAATGGTAATATTCACGGGATCTTACTATTTTCGAAAAATCACTTTTCTGTTTTCACCTGATTTGAACGTAAAAGGTATTACATTATCAGTATTTTTAGCTCAACTTGGTTGAGACGTTTTGTAAACACTAAGCAAAAATGATTGGTCATTACCAAGGTCATGTTCAACACACGCGTTAAGTCTGTTGTAAACAGTTTCATTTTTAAATTCATTTCCAGCATGGGAATCTGATTCTTAGATAGGGCTATTCTTGCCTACGTGATAATTGGCGATTTTTTCTTTTTTTTACTGCACAGTTCAAATTAGTGAGCACGTAGCCCATCATGTGAGCCACCATGTGATCTAAAATCAAGGCTTAAAACAGCCATTTGCTAGTAGACCCAGGCAGTTGTAAAATATACCTTCAGGCTGAAAGGTATTTTGTTGTTGCCATTTGATTTGAGTTTATTATTTAAAATAATTTATTCTCCCTGGGAAATATTCTACTTCAACGAAATACTTGGACAAAGACATTCAGTGGAAATTTATTCTGGAATTCTAAACAGAACATTATAAATTGTGTTTCAACGAGGAACTGTTGCCATCAGTACAACGACCTCATCTGATGTCATCACCTTCCATATTGGAACTTCATAGAGATTCGAACCTGGATTCAATTAGAACTGTTTAGTGATAGGACTTATATTTTTCAATTCTAGGATTACATTTTGGACTATATTCACAAACTGTAAGTCCCATTTCATATTTTTATCTTGTTTTCTAGGGAAATAAATTATTTTGTTAAAAATTTACAAAGCTTGTTGACTTCACTCTTTTCTTTTGTTACAGTTGTATGAGCCTACAGGTAACAGGTGACATACTTGGCATTTCCAATTTTATCAATGCAATCATCGATTCTGGGTTATGGAAATGAATCTGTTTTAGTCACAATGTTCACCTTTCTATAATCAGTGCACATGCAGAAAGTTTTATCTGGTTTCAGAACAAGTATACATGGTGAACTCCAGTCACTTTTACTCAGATCTATGAAATAAGTTTTCAGCAAATAATGAATTTCTTTTTTCAAGTATTCCTGTTTGAGAGGGTTCATCCTGTATGGGTGCTGTTTCACAAGTTTTGGAATGTACAATTTCAACGTGATGGGAAATTTTTTTTGTTCTTGTAGGAACATCTGGAAATAAGTGCTCATATTCAAGTAATAACTGTTTAAGTTCACTCCTTTCTTGTTGTTGCAAATGTGAAAGTTTCTGGTCCATATTATTCATATATTCTGAATTCCGAAGATTTGTTACTCCAAAATCAATAGTGTACGATTGCATTCCTCTACTTAAATCCTCAATGAGTGGGACAGATACAACTAAATTAACTGCATGATTAACTTGGCTATCTCTCTCAAGATACTGGTACTCCTTTAATTTATTTACATCCCAGGAGTACTATTATTATAATTTAACTCATTCTTTTTCTTCTTAACTTTACAAGGGCTGTAATACCTAATCTGAAGAAAATTTTGAAGAATGAGCAAGAGAGACAGAACTCTATCACCAGACTCAAACGTTCTCTCCATTGATGTTCTGTCAAACCATAATTTCACTTTTGACTTGAATTGCTGGATGCCAAATTCAAGCATAACTAGCTGGAAAATTCCAGGCATAAAATCTGACCTTTGATCAGATTGGACAGATTTAGGAAGGCCAAATTGAGTAAAAAACTTTATCAAAGCTTTTACTATGGTTTTTGTTTTAATATTCCTCAAAGGAATTGCCTCTGGGAATCATACATTATGGTCAACAAGTATTGGTTGCCCGACTTGGTCTTAGGTAAAGGACGAACACGATCTACCATTATTCTGCTAAATGGTTCGTCAAATGCAGAAATAGGTTGCAGATGAACCTTAGGTATCTTCTGATTGGGTTTTCCTACTATTTGACAAGTATAACAAGATCTACAGTATTTACAAACATCACTTTCAATTTTTGGCCAATAGAAGTGATTCAAGATCTTGTGATAAGTCTTATTAATCCCTAAATGACCAGCCAAAGGAGTTTCATGGGACAGACTAAGAATTTCCTGTCTGTAAGATTTTGGAACTACAATTTAATAGTTCACTGACCACTCGTCACCAGCAGGTACCTCGGGAGGTCTCCATTTTCTCAGAAGAATTCCATTTTTAATGAAATAACAAACAGGTACTTCTGTGGCTTCAGTTTCACTAATGGCCCTTTGAAACAAACAGGAGATCTCAGAATCTTTTTCCTATTCAACGACAAGTAATTGTCATTTGTCACCCTGATTAGAATAAAGAGAATGAGTATTTAAAAGAGGATTAGTGATCAGTACCCTTTGATTGATCCAAACAAGGAGTGAAAGTGACCTCATCAAAAAGCCTGACCAATACATGTGTTAGCTAAAAGAATACTTTACTGATCAACATCATTCTCAAAAGCTTTCTTTGCCATAGCTCTAGTAACTGCACAAGCTAGGTATAAATCGGGGTATTCTTTTTCAATAGGATTGACTTTCTGATCCAAACAAGGCTTTTCAGTTACAAGTGGATTAACCACAATCTTATCTCAAGCTAGCTTATTGCCTAGTAATAAATGAATGCCCTCAATGGGTAAAGAAGACACTGTTCCGACTCACAGGTCCTGAGACTAAGTCTGATGACAAATTTACACAATGGAGAAGAACATTAACAAAGCCACATTCAACTCCCTGAATAAGAACATTCTCATTAGAAGAAGACTTCTCAGAAAAAGACAAAGTACCTGATAATAAAAGACTCTGAGAAGCTCCTGTGTCCCTTAAAATTTTAATAGGGATGGGATTGGCCGAATCACCCAAGAGTGATATAGAACCCTTCTACATGAATAGTTCATAATTCTCCATAATAAAATCAGACTGGGGTTTATGAAACCCAACAAACATATTGTTTTCAATACATGACTGTGACCTTGACCTCTTAGAAATAAGAGCATTTGGAATAGGTTTGTTTTGATTCTGATGCTTATGTTTCAGTCTGTAGCAATCAGAAATAATGTGTTCTTTCTTCTTGCAATAGGTACACATAGGAAGAAATAAGGATTTCTGATCAAGCTTAACAAAAGCTTGATTTCTAAAAGTAATGCCAGATTGAAATTTAGAAGGGCTCGTATTAGACTGAAATACTTTTTTACCAGAAGACTGCTGAGTGGAAGACTTGCCTACAAAAGAAACTTATAAGCTAAGGAATACTCGTCAGCAGTTTGAGCTGCATTTTCCAAGGTTTCAACCTTATGCTCATCAAGACAAGTCTTAATGTCACTATGGACACAGTTCTTGAACTCTTCGAGTAATACATGTTGTCTGAGATTTTCATAATCTTGATTAACTTTCTTGGTTAAGCACTACCTATCAAATAACTGCTCTTTTTCTCTTGCAAATTCGACAGGAGTTTGTCCAGCTTCTTTATTATAGTTCCTGAATTTTTACTGATAAGCCTCAGGGACTAACTAATAACCCTTTAAGATGCATTCCTTAACCAGATCATAGTCACCACTTTGCTGCAGTAACTGAATTGTAAATATCACTAGCTTTACTAGTAAGTACACATTGTAATAATAAAGTCGAATGCTCCCTTGGCCATTTCAAATTTTTAGCAATTTTTTCAAAATGAGGAAATTATTTGTCTACTTTTTTTTTCTCTAAATGGGGGCACTAACCTAATATCCTTAGTAACATCAAAACTTGAATTTGTATGTAAAGTGGGAATGTGCTTTTCACTTGCCAACTCTAATTCTCTTAATCTAAACTGATATTCCCTTTCTTCCTTCTCTCTTTGCATATGCATTCAAATTCAATGAAAGCATAAATTTCAAACACTGAGGAATAAACTATATCAATGAATAGCTTTTAGCACATTTTTCTCTATTTCTTAAAATATTCTGCATCAGAACATCTTATTTCAATGCAATATATTGGATTCTCCACTGTAAATACACCACAGCCTTATTTGGTTGTAACAATGTGTAAAATATATTGGATTCTCCACTGTAAACACACCACAGCCTTATTTGGTTATAACAATGTGTAAAATATATTGGATTCTCCACTGTAAACACACCACAGCCTTATTTGGTTGTAACAATGTGTAAAATATATTGGATTCTCCACTGTAAATACACCACAGCCTTATTTGGTTGTAACAATGTGTAAAATATATTGGATTCTCCACTGTAAATACACCACAGCCTTATTTGGTTGTAACAATGTGTGAAACATATTGGATTTTCCACTGTAAACACACCACAGCCTTATTTGGTTGTGAAGGATCTTCAAAGTCAACATTAACATTGCTGGTCAGAATGTCTTTGCCAACATGTGGCACAAGACTGATATTTATATCCTTGGGATCCATTGGTCTTATGCAGAGGTTGACAAGAAAATGCCAGCATCTGTCTCTCTCTCTCTCCTCTTTCTCCAACTGCATTTGTTTCTCTCTCTCTCCTCCTTATCTAATTGCATTTGTTTCTCTTCATTCTGTAACTGTATTTGTTTCTCTCTCTCCTCTTTCTCCAACAGCATTTTCCTCTCTCTTTCCTCCTTATCTAATTGCATCTGCATTTGCTTTCCTCTTTCTGAAGTTCAAGCTTTCTTAACTCTAATTCCATCTTGTATTTTAATTTTAATTCCTTTACTTTTATGCCAGAGTCTGATACAGACTTACTGATCGAAACCAAAGCACTTTTATCCAAAATATTCTTTTCCACCAAATACCGGACCAAAATATTTTTATTTCTTGCTTCATTAAAGAAGCTTTTGCCTCAGAAAGATCATATTTCTGGCAAGCTGAAGTAATTCATCTTTTTTTCAAGAATTCTAACTGTTCCTGGATAGGATTTGAAAGAAAGATCTCCACTTTTGATGACATGTTGATTTCACTAAAGATTTCTAAAATGAAAAATAATGCTTGGGATTTAAAAAATTCTGAAACTAGGGGAACTTAAATTTCAAAAAACAAAGGTTTCTGAAATGTTTTAGCAAAATCTGTATCCCAAGGACGAGCGCCCAATTTTCTGTTATGAGTCTATGCTGAGAATTTTGATTTCAGGAAAGAATTTAAGAAATGGTCTGGGAAAAAATATGAGGCAGATATTGATAAAGTGTCAGTGACATTGTTCATGAAGACTAAGCAGTATTTTGTATGATCAGTTATAAAGAAACATTCTTAGTCATTTTTGCTTTTCATAGGCTATACACTGAACTTCACATGTATGTAATGGTACTGTTATATTTATTAACAATTATTCTTGTGCTCTGAAATGTGATAAAAACATCTAAAAACTGTTTTATTGTGGGGCCAATATAATATTATGCATATATTTAAGTTCCTGCATTGTGGCATAAAAATGTTTCCTATGGCTGAAAAGTGGCTCCAAATTTTTAAATTTAGCGAATTTCATGGCGCAAAGAAAATTTTTTCCAAGGGAGGCCCTGCAAAATGCAAGCTCTCCACATAGTTTGGTCTAAGTATGTGATATCAAACTCATGGAACCATACAATTTTGTCCTATAATATGGGTGTTCTTTACATAGAGGTTCAACATGAAAAGCAAGGGAAACATGTGGTTTCTTCAATGTCATCCATTTGGCTGGTAGTGTCTTCTAAGGCAGAGTACACACTAAAAATTCAGTATAACTGCTGAGGACAATTGCATCAGACAAGTGTGCTGCTATTTAACTAATGTGAGCTCAACAATAAAATTAAAAATAATCAGCATGCAGAATCTCACCATCTTGTGATCCAAAGCCCCATAAGGTACTGGTTTTCTGTTCCCATCCTGACTGTACAGATTCTTACTCACCACATGAAGATGGGACAACTGTCCCATCTGGTGAGAGTTCATCATACCAAATGTCACATGGCTTCTACAATACAAAAAAAAGTAATATTATAACTAAACTGGACACCAGGCACTTCTCTCTATCAATTAAGCACTTAGAAAAGATGATTTTCACATCTGCAAATTAAAATATGGGCCAAAGAGTTTCTGCTTTTTAGGGCTTACACTATATATAAACGAATATTGTCCCAAGGGTTTTTGGTTTTAGGGGGTTCACTATATTGAAGATAAAAGCTATTTTACACATATTTCTACAATGAAATTCAGCAATTACAGTATCAAATAAAATGGCTTTTTTTTTTTTTAGTATATGTATGGAATATCTTCAAACATTTTGATAATATGCTGTAAAAGCGCCGGGTGTGAATCATACCTGGCTGCTCCATTGATACATACAGGCTCATTTTAGTTAAAATGAAATGGGCTAATGATCACACGTATGAAACATTATGTCATGTGACATCAGTCATAATACACACATATTTTGATGAAGCTTCGCTCGCTATTACTATTTGCCTAGTTTATGTTAACTGTTATTGGTGTGGTCCCTCTCAGAATTACATCATCTGAGGGACCCCCTAGTTCTAAAGTGAAAGGGTTTTTATGTGTTTCTGTTTTTTTTCCAAGTGTATATGCATTGTGTATTATTTTTAAAATTTTTGATTTAAAATTTTTTTTTAATAGGGTTTGTACACCATTTCAAATTTCCAAATTAATTTATTTTTAGAGTCTTTTTTATTAAATATGTAGTATTACCATATTATTTTATTATCTGAAGGATAGAAATTTTTGTTTTTATCTCTTATCACTAAAGCATAAGCTGCTCATATTGGTTCATATCTTCTAGACACATGGGCCACGTGCACAACCTGCGCTCTCAATAGTGAGCGCCATGTGCACGTGCCACACAATTTCTTTGAATCCTACTCACTGATGTTTCACACATTTTTATCATATCAGTTAACTTACTTTAGATTTGTAAATAGTAATTTCCATTATCCCTAATTTTTTGTAATTAACAGACGTACATTATCCTAGTATTTCGTAATTAGTAAACATACAATTTTACATTCCTTTAACAGGTGTAGAAGATAGGGTAAAAGACAGTATAAGCAGTCGGAAATTCAAGTAGCTGTCTGTCCGTCCATCAAATCTATTTATTTTTATCTAGTCAAGTTCTGTATCTCCACATAAAGTCTTTCTGCATTGCAATTTCTGGATATCTTCTTTCAATTCACAAGCGTATATACTTAAAATCTAATAACAAAATTAACCAATTCAATATTGAAAATTAGTCCATATCTCATAGTGCATTACAATTAATTTTGCAACTCAGTTCTTCTTATATTCAGTAGTGTATTGCAGTCAAGTTATACAAAAAGTTCCTTTGTCTTCTTTTCTTCATTTTCTAAGGCATGTCCATTAACATTTCATTCATTATCCATATACTTATTCCTTTTTAACGAAATTCCATTTTCAAATTCATGTCCATTTTCTTTTCCAATTCATTTCTTTTCTTTACATTCAATGTTCCGCTTTCAATTTCATGTCCATTTTCTTTTCCATTTCATTTTTGTATGAGTCCGTCCTTTCTCCCTGTCTTGTAAATTCCATCACATCCTATGACTCCTGGAATCTACTCCACAGGAAGGAGTCTCAGAAACACACTTTTCCATCAATTTTCTTATACTTCCAAATTTCTTTTATATGTTGATTGTTAGATGTCCTCAATTTCCTCAGGGTCTCTGCATGGTGAAGAAAAACATCTTCCGCTTCTTATCTTCCATGCAGTGGCAGACTCTTCAGTATTCTTCTTCCAAGTCAATTTCCCGGTACTATAGTTGGACCATCCTGTTGGACTAGGTCAGTAAACACCAGATTTGTTTACTTTTATCCTTACTTGTCCAACAGGAGTTTAACAAGAGTTGCAACCCCGACATAGAAAGGTGGTTGGATGGACGCGTGGACAAAGCGAAGCCTATATACACCGCCGTTCGCCGTTTCTCAAGCGGACCATACGTTTGCTAGGACTGATATGTGTTGTAGATGAGCAGGGACCTCATTTACAGTCCATGGATTTTAAAAGCCATATAAACAGGTTCAATACTAAGCAATACAATAACCATTTTTGAAATGCAGCATATCGAAAATACGTTACATATTGACATCACGGGGCTATATCTAAATTTTTATGTTTCTGGCAACATCTCAAAACTCGTATGCTATTTGACATTCTGTAAAAACAAACAAAAAAAGCCTAAGTAGTTTACATTTTCTTGGCGATATCTGCCTCTCGAAATTGTTCCTTAACCATTGTGATGCCTCACACTAACACTATCGCCACTAACCACTTCTGCTAGCCGGCGATTTACTATCCCTACGCTGACTAGATCTAAGGACACTTGTGGGTGTTAAGAGTAACAAAATAGTTCTAAACACTTGACATAGTATTCTGTTTATTTTCATGCTTTGCCCAAGAAAATATATATATATATGTGTAGCTTTTACATGTAAATTAAGTAAAATTTTGTTAAAATTGTGTTTTAGGAAAGAAAATCGCCCACACTTAATAGAGTATTATATGAGGCAATGGTACCAGACTAATTTTTTTCAACTCTTCAGTTTCGGAGGTGCGTAGTTTTACATTTTGGCAAACTCATTAATTTCGGAGGTAAATAAATATGGCATGTAGTCCGCAATCCCGTAACACCTACGTAAATGAGACTGGTTTTGATCAACGCCGCAACAACTTGGCAATAGTCTAAGAAATTGTGTAATTCCATGTGTGCATGTCGCGGCAATTTAGAATGCGTTGGGCGCGTTCGGCGGTGTTTCAGTATCAAACCTTATCAAAAAGCTTTTTTACGTATTGTTTATTGGTGTAAATCTACTTAAACAGAACGTTATAAATGTGTAATAGATACACGCCAATTTTTACAATGTGGCTGTTATTTGCAATAAAGAGCGAATAGCGATCGTTTTGTCCCTTGGAAGGAGAAATCTGTCCCTGTATATAATTTCAACATCTCTGCATGTTCTAAGTTTTTAATATATTATATTAATATATAAAATATATTCTTATTAGCTAATGTCTGAACTTGGTGGACATTCGTCCGGTTTAATCCTGGACAGTCCGGTGTTAAGCTGGTCTGTCCCTTGTTCGGTAAGTTATAGTGTGTCTTCACTGGATAATATACGTGTAATTTATTTAAGATCTCAGTAATGAAAGTTGTTATCGGACCTATCAGTGAATCCTTCTTTATGACTCACTAACGTAGATTGAATTAGGATGGCATCGCATGTTTAGCGACCTAAATTCTGCGTAATAAATTTTGCATGTGAGTGGAGGTTGTCAGGGGAGAGTCTAGTATTGTTGAGTTCCGACAGTGGCAACCCTATGTCTAAATGTAATGATGCCTTTAGTAATTGTCAATAAGAAATAGCTCGAATAGCTGAGTCACGTTGACGTCACAGAAATAAGAAAATAATAAAGTATGGGTTTACTGTCAAAATAAAATTCAGTTCATAGCTTAAAGCTCAATATCTGTCTCATGCGCACAATTACCAGAAGACGGAAGGGGACTGAAACACCATTCCAACTTTCCTATAATCCTGCTAAATCCATAGAGGATGTGGCCTCTTCCACTGCAGAAGAGTGACTTACCCTTTACCTGCATGCAGCTATGGACTTCAGGGATTTGGCCCATGGTAAAGAGGTTATTGTTGCAGTCCATAGAGCGACATCTTCCTCTTATGAAGTGGAGCCAAGAAGAAGGGACTGGAAGATACCTTCATCTCTCAAATACCGCAAAAGAGTTGAGAGTAGCTCTCACCCATCGATCTAGTCTGCAACTAGGTACAGTTCTTTTGGCTCGTTTGTCGAGTTACATGTGAAGGTTTCTCTTACTCCCAAGTCTGCCAAGCAAAATGAAGGCATTGGTCACATAGTCTTGCCTCCCAGGAGACAGAGTGGTATGAAGATGTCCATTCTGTCATCATTGATTCTACGAGCCACTTGGTTCGGGTACCCTGCCTTCTACCAACCATCAGACAAGGTGGCAGAGCAGGAAGAGTTCTGGTCTTTTAACAAAGCAGTTAATAAGGTGTTCTGTCTTGTGCCTAGTGATCCCAAGCCTTCTGGCTCAGATAACAGTGAAATTATATGCAGCTTGGATAAATTTTCTGGGGCTATCTCTCGATCTCTTTTTGCCTCCTCACTCAGCTGCGATTAAGGAGCAATTCCAAAGGTTTAGTAAGAGCCAAGTCTTTGCTAGATAACGTAAATGGTGGTCTGTCTTCACTCCCAACATTGGTCTCAGCAGCTAGCTAAGTTGTTCATACCCCTTCCTGGCTCCTTAAACCTCTCACTTTGGAAGTCAGAGGGCACGAGTGAGTATTTCCACAGAGACCTTGTCCCGCCTTCCATTTACAACAATGGAAACTTCAGAGCAAAAGGTCGATTAACTAGTAACCGTACACTCGCATGTCGACCAATTTTCGGTCGCCAGTTGCTCTTTAACACTTCCTGGAAGCAGTGGAAAACATCTTAACCGTATCCATGGATTTATCAGCAGAGCTTCTACACCTCTGCAGAGGTTCTGCTATAGACACATCGAAGGTCTTAATGGAGCACAGTAAGAATATTCTTACGACTGCTTTCCAGGCGGCAAATCCCTTTTTCAGAGGGCCATTCCCTCTGTGGCTTCTCGGGATTTGTGTTTCCAGCAGAACCGGTCCCTCGGATTCCACTCCTGGTCCGTCGAAACCGGCCAGGAGGCGAAATCATCCTGACAGGCCACCAGGGCCGGTCTTAGGCCGATTGACTGACGTGGCCCAATCGGGCCCCTCGCTTACAGGGGCCCCGTGTGTTAGTCATTTTTAAAAACATATCTATTGAGAGAAAGTAATTTCAAAGTGATGGAAGAAAATTTTAAGTTCAATATCATATAACACTTGTTTAAAAATTTATTTCCAAATGCCGTGCTCACAGGGGGCTCAGTGCGTAAATCCAGGGGGGCCCCGACAAGTTGATCCAAATCGAGCCCCGTGTTTGCTAAGGTCCTTCCTGCCGGCCATGGGGTCTATCAGCAAAGTTCTTTAAAATCAAGAAGCAACAACCACATTTCAGAGCTCCCCTCGGTATTTGGGCCCAAAAGGGAGGTACCATAAAGGCCGAGGAAATAAGTTTGCAGGTTGTTATGTATATTTAATTTGGTTGTTATGTGTATTTAATTTGCATTATTTGTTGGTTTTCTTAGCGATTATATGTTATCTATATCTGTATTCTGTACTTTACGTTTTCCAAAATCAAGTTTAAGGTGTTCTTGACCAATGACATTTATTTTGTAAACACCAAATAGCTAGATGTTTCTCAATGATTGTGGATTCAATATTTAAATCATTATTTATGGTAAACATGTTTACTATCTTGATTCTGAACCTTGAAAATTATAGAATGGAAATTTCCTTTAAGTGACAGAGTATTCTCAAGAAATGGTAATTTCGACCTAGGTCAAGTGCAAGGGTATATAATTCTTGTTTATCTAAAAAAGTACTAATTCTTGCCTTAAATTCTTGAAGTAGAATCAGTCTTATTGCTGTTTTCAGTGTTTCGTTTGGGTGGAATTATTTATTCAAATTATTATCAACTGGAAATACATAGCGCTCATCAATAATATTCTTGGACAGTGTTACGTATATGTAATTAAATTGTTTGTGTGTTAGTTTTAAAATTCTTTTTTATTTTACTTTTGTTACATTGCAAATCGGGCCCCCCCCCCCCCCGTACTATACATTTCTCAGTAAAAATGTTAGGAATCTGATCAATCAGTACTAACATAATTTACGAGTGCAAATTTTGCTGAGTTGGCATACAGGAGAAATGTATAGTGGGGGGGGGATTTGCACTTGCTTATAGGGGCGCAATCTTTATTAAAATAGTATATAGTTGTAATACGAAAATAAATAATATTACTCTCAATATATTTTAGAAGAAATTTACTTTCAAATATAATTTAATGAAAAATTACTTTTAATACAATTTAGAGAAAATTTCAATCTTATTACTTTTACTCAAAAATTCTGTCCTAATAAATATATGGCCACTGGGCGGTATCCATCGATCTTCTGGATTCATACTTTCACATCCCAAACTTTCCTCCTCACAAGAAGCACTTCCGGTTTTCCATTTTCTTGCTCTGCCGTTCAGCCTAGACCCTACACCCGGAGCGTTTATCAAGGTCACGGGAGTAGTTACCCTCCACTTAAGTCGCTAGTAATCCCAAACCTCCAATATTTCGACGATTGGTTGATCTAAAATTGCCGACTAGAGTCACTCAGATTAGATTCCCCTCGGTTCATCTTTTTCAGGCTTGGTCTTTTACCCAACCTAGAAAAATCGGGGTTTACTCGATCTCAAGATTTCACCATGTTGTCGGTTCGTCTTTTCCTTTCTTTCCCGGAACCTGGTTTCCTTAGGCTTACTGCACCTGAGTTATCTTCAGTTTCTTCTTTTGGCAAACAGGAAACCCGGCAGGGGTCATCTTAATACTCAGACGTCTATAGCTGTGGACAAATCAGAACCGGTATCAATACATGCCACCGAACCCCATTTCTATCTATTTGCAGATGCCACAAACTCGGGGTGCGCCGCAAATATGGAACTGGAAAACCAATTCTCCAGGATTCGTGGCCCCGGAAAGAATATAGCCCTATCCAACAAACTCATATTTTTAATGGCCGGCGAATGTTATATACTCTCACATAGCAGATCTGAGCTTCAAACACCTGTGTCGCTATGTCCTTGATGGAATCTTCTCGTATGCTTTGTGGTCTATAACTAAAATCCCCTTAGAACCTTCGGATGAAGCTTCTTTCGAGAACAGTAGTCTCAAAACTGTTTTCTTGCTCTCCTTAGAGTTCCTGAGACAAAGGAGCGAGTTTCATGTCCTGTTCATAGAACAAGGTTCAACGGAAATTATCAGTTGCTTTCTCGTCTTTGTCATCTAGATCATGTTTTAGGAAAATAACACAACTTTCAGCAGTTGCTCCAAACCCGATTGTGATTCCAATTCCAGTCGTATCTGTGCTGTGAATGATCAAGAGAGACTTTAAGGTACGGTTAGAGTTTTACGCTTGTATTTGCAGCTTTAAAGGGACAAGTAAAGGTAGGGAGCGTCCTGTAAACCCTTAAGAGCTCAGATAATATTTCAGCTTCCATAATCTCGAGATGGATTACCATCACTATCAAGAGAGTTTATCAGTCCCTTACCGAGAGGGACCGTTCATTCACGAAAATTGAAGCCCACGAGGTTCTAACCATTGCTTCCTCAGGGGACTAACTCATTAATCTCTGCAAGATGCGATGAAAGTCGCGTTTTTCGGCGTTCTCGTGGCATCTTCTCCTCCATTTCCTTTGCTCGTTGGTTCACCAAAGCAAAGGCATATGGAGGGTGGGATGGGGTGGGGGCGATAGTCGTAGCTCAAAAAGTGGCACATACGAATACCATATAACGGTAGTCTACACTTTTACGTTGAGGTTGAGTATTGTGATGTTTTGTTTGTTGTTGTTTTGTTTTCCTTTGCCAATCGTGGGACAGCCTCCCATCAAACTTGCAATTCAACCACACAGTAGAACAGGCTACATATTACTGATATTAAAATGTATGGGGGGGGAGCTAATTTGGATGATGTAATACTTGCCTGCTGTTATTGCCACATTCCTCCCTCCCTCCTCGCACTGGTACCCTACTAGTTAATTTTAATATTAACGTTTAGGGTTAAACCCATCGTTTCTCTTTAACTGCATACGCCTTTGACGATTCGAACATTTCTGTGCCTACCTCCATGAGAACAATAAACAGATCGCAATAAATGATTGCCTTTTTGTGCTCTTAGGCGATAATTTGGAATCATGGCAC
Source organism: Megalonaias nervosa (assembly GCA_016617855.1). Lineage (NCBI taxonomy): Eukaryota > Metazoa > Mollusca > Bivalvia > Unionida > Unionidae > Megalonaias > Megalonaias nervosa. The sequence continues at coordinate 41,026 of JAECUM010007036.1, read as the reverse complement.
GATTGTGGAATCCGGAATTGTTCGCTCTTGAGAAATTACAAGACCATACGAAGCGATATAATTAGACTCGAGCCACCTGGTTAATTCCGAGAGCACACTGACGACAAACATTTGTCAATGAAAAATATATTGACAGCAAAACTACAACTGAATATGTAACTCCGAAGTATTCTAACAGTCAGGCGAATTTTCTTTTAATTTTATGCTCAAAGCTTGGTTAACTATTTGTGTAACAGATTGAAGTAGATTTGTTTACTGGATCCTGTGCGGTTTACCGTTATTTTCTGTTGTGTTTTGTAAATATTCGCACAGAAAATATCAACAGTGAATAAATATGATATAATTTAGTTCCAGTGAATCGTCTAGATCATTCCCTCAGAAAATCAGATAATTTAAGGCCTAACATAAAATAAAGTTGCCATACTTTTAAGTAACATTACGCTGCTATACTTATGGTTGTTAAGCCTTGTACGGAAAACGTGAGAAATTAAAACTGTCTGTCCGCCTGTCTGTCCCAATCACTTGGTCTATTCACGTGAGCAAGCGCCAGATTGTTTCCAAAACGGAACCTAAATATGGCTGAAGGGGGAACATGTAACAGTTTCTTCTAAATAGTTGTTAGGACTAAATTGCTAAAAACGGTATGCATGCATCATGCAACAAATTGGAAAAGACTTCATAACTGTGAAAGTTGGCTCCACATGCAAGAACATTTTTGCTTGCATCATCAAACTTCTACTCTACTTTGTCTTTGCTCCTCATCATGGGCGCCCGCAGGATTTTTTGCAAGGGGGGGGGGGTCACGACTTTGTGCAGGGGGGGGGGCAGGATTTTCGGGGGGGGGGCAGTCAGTCACGGCCGGGAGAGTTAGTATAAGAAGCAGTCTGAAACTAAAGCTAATATTTATTAAGCGTTTTGAAGAGAATCTTGTGACATATTTTCAGTTTCATTTGCATGATTAAACTTGTCGGAATTTATATACATATATTTGCAGTATGATTTCGGGGGGGTCACGTGACCCCCCTCCCCCCGACCCATGCTGCGGGCGCCCATGCTCCTCATGATCCCATTTTGACACTATTTAAAGTGAACGAAAAACACTGAACAATTCTGACAATAAAACTAACAGTAAGTATATTTGCTCATGTTGAAGAATACGAACAAGAATTAAAAATTAATACTGCAAATGGAAACTTGAAGGAGATAACTAGAAAAGATAACTGACAAGGAGTTGTGAAAATGGGTCAAAAGCATAAAGAAAACCAGTTAAAATATCCAAGTCACTGTCGAAAGTCATCACCCTAACAGTAACACCCGTGATGAGTAAATATCTACCCATTTAATGAATTACAGACATGGCTGAAAGAAAACTATGGAACATCAAATATTATTATGTACTTTATTAAGTTTCCTTCATTTAAGTTGGAGTTACCTCTGTCAGTACCACGTGACAGTTTAATACATTCAAACATACCGAAATATCAACAGAAGAGAGACAGAACACAGAAAATAATGTTAAATCAATTAATATGTACTTAATGCTTTGAAATGGATACATTTGTAACGTTGACAATACTTCTTACATCTGTTTTATTACTGGTATGTCTGTTGTGAATATTTTAGATAAACAAAAGAAGACTAACAGCAATTGTTACAACTGTTATTTTTACCGGAGCGACTGTCTATGACATAGTACAGTCTTTCTGATTTACAATCTTCAGTTCTTGTTTTTATGTCGCTTTTTGCAAGCCTGTATACATTGTCTGTTTGATCAGTGAAAACTTTTTTCTCTGCTGTTTTAGATCGGAGGAGTCGTAAAGAAAGACAAGGAATAACATGATCTACATCTAAATTATAATTATTAGCATCGAAATTTTGCCTTCTACGGTCGATGTCAACAGAAGGAACACGTATGAAATTTAGAGTTTAGTTTCGGTTTCTGTATGTCATTAATCCCAGCTTAGCCGTAATATTTTGGCACTGCGTGTCTTCATGATACAAGTTTTTGATCTGACTTGGAAAAGAAATTGATCAAAATTCGAGCGACTGTTGGTTATTTAAAAAAACGTAACAATTCATGACCTAAATTTTCCTCATTTGCTTTCAGACGGTGACAAAGATAGTTGTGAAAATTGTTTACTCCACGCATTGCGTAAAAAACCCATAAGTTACTGTTATTGATAGGGAATGTAACATTGTAAGTTTTCTACACGCGCCTTTGACAGTTTATATTAACGGACAATGCATGCTGACAAAATACCAATGCATTGTCTTACAAAATACCAATGTTGATGGTACAGTATTTAAATATAACACTGGGTTTCTAAAACTGACCAATGCAATATATGTAGAAGAAATACTCTCTCTCTCTCTCTCTCTCTCTCTCTCTCTCTCTCTCTCTCTCTCTCTCTCTCTCTCGCCAGTTAGAATTGCAAAATTTAGGTTAGCGAACTTCATATATGATTTATGAAGATTGAAAGCTATAAAGATTTCAAACATATGATTTACCCTTATCCTCAGAAACTCATAAAAGGGTAGCGTAATGTTAATTAATAATAGCAGCAGAGAGGGTGAACAGACCACTTGCTTGGATTGTTAATTATTAAAACAAAATATGGTCTCAATAGTCAACTACACTCTAACATAACCAGTAGGTTACTTTTTTGTCGTCAATTAGAGAACGTGTTTACTTTTTAGGCAAACCTACTTTTGGTCGCACCCTCTCTGCTGCTGTAGTGTCAGCCAAAAATTTTATCGAAACTAACACGGTACCTTGACTTAGGATCATGCAAATTTATCGTTATAAATCCAAACGGGGTAGCTTGTGCAAAGAAGTTTTTGAATTTAATCATGTCCATATCCCCTGAACACCAAGTTTGATGAATGTTTCGTAACGTATATGTATCGACTCCGTTAAACACAACTAAAATATTGCAGTTATCTCTGATCACTTTTGGTATTTGTGTATATCGTTGGGTAATATAAATCACATCTGTGTTTTTATGCCTACCTCGTGAGAATATCCTAGCTGGGTTTGTTTGTTTGTCCAGCATAACATCGTCGTATACAACTAAATTATTAATAGATCCATCGAGATCATCTACGGATGGAGCTTCATCAATATCGGTGATAAAATCAACAACACCATTGTCGTCATCATACAACGACGCTGCGTTTTCATTAAAATCCTTAAGTACTTTATAACATCGTTGTTCATCTACTGATGGTGCCACTAAATACAACTTATCCTACTTGAGCCATCTCATTATCAGATTAAGCAACAATTGTGTTTTACCACTTCCAGATGGTCCAATTATTATCATCCTTATAGAATTCTGTAGTGCTGGATGATGTTCAACTGGCTCACGCGCTCGTGTCGCTGAGAAGTTAATTATATCATAATAATTTATATCATGGATCTATATTGTGTTCGATGTAGAGCATCCACGCCAACTAGTAGATTAACTACAGTGACAACTAAAAATAAAAAACGTGCTCTTACAGGTAAATGTGAGTGATGTGGCACAAAAAAATTTAGATTTATTTCGTCGAAAACAAAAACCGGTGGTGATATTGCTACGGCGCTATATAAATTGCCAGGAACTCCATGGGCTAAATACCCTGGTGAGAAACATCTGCCTGGCTATAATTACTGTGGTCCTGGAACTCGTCTCGATATCCGACTCGATAACCAAGACCAATCAAAACCTGGAGAGTATCCAATAAACGCAACTGATCAAGCGTGTCATATTCATGATGTTGCGTATAAAAGTAAAGATTTACAACAACGGCACCTCGCAGATGTGAAATTGATTCATGCGTTAAATTCTATACCTGATAAATCTTTCAGAGAAAAACTTGCTAGCTTTCTAGTAAAATATGCGATGAAAGGTAAACAAATCTAGGGGCTGGTAATTAATCAACTGATTATTATCATAATAATGGAATCTGTTTATTATAGCCCAAGAGGATATTGCAGAGGTAAAGCAGCGATTAGTAAACTTGTTGAAGCAGCAAAAGTCTCACGTGTTGTTGCTGCAAATTGGTTAGCACGACAGGCAATATGGCAAATCTATCTACATCCACCTAAAAAAAATCAGTACGCGCATTTTGATGTCAGCGTTCCCAATGAAGTTCATCAAGCAGATATTTTGTTTTTACCGCACGATACTATTAATATTGGTACACGTCGATCACGTACATACAAATACGCATTAACTGTCGTTGACGTTGCAAGTAGGTATAAAGAAGCAGAACCACTATCAACTAAAACAGCAACTGAAGTTGCACCTGCTTTTGAACGAATTTATCAACGAGGACCCTTGCAATGGCCACAACTATTACAGGTTGATCCTAGCAAAGAATTTCTTGGTGCAGTATTATCATTGATGAAGCAACATAATGTTAATATCAGACGAGGACATACCGCAATTCATCGTGATCAGGCAATCGTTGAACGATTTAATCGAACACTTGCTGAAAGATTATTTGGATACCAGTATGCGAAGGAAATAATTCAGGCAGATACGAGATCTCGCAAATGGGTTGCAAGATTATCAAGTGTGATAGCTGCGTTAATTAATGAAATTACTAGTGCAACTTCTACGAAACCCACCGTCGCGATTATAAACATATACCTGTACAACGACGCGATTCTTCCTCTCAACCAATGTTAGGTAATGTGACTGTAAGATATTTATATGAACCCGGTGAAGTCGAAGGGCGTAGAAAAAGAGCAACTGATCCTATCTGGAGTGTGACCACACATAAAATTTCTAGCATGGTTAGATCCACAGGTAGACCTGCAATCTACAGACTAGATTCAACTGTTCCTCAACGTGGATTTGTACGCGAACGAAATCAAATAATTCCTGAAGACACACAATTACCACCGCATTCACTTATGTAAACTGGCACCCCTACGTCGATTACATTCAAGACAGGTCAGCATCACATTTTCGCGTGTGTGACCAAGACTACTATTAATTCTATCAACGATAAACTGTCTTGGATTATTATTCGAATACTGCCACAACATATTACAGTTACAACTTGTACAGTGATTATTCTGTCGTTGTTTCAGTGTCATGATAAATTCAACGTCGAGATCAAAATCGCGGTTATTTTTTTGTCAGATTGTCGATACCCAGATAATTTTTTCTTGACAACTTCATCGCATACATCATCAGTGATTTCTTCGGTTATTACGCAATCCATAATAATCCTGTGCAGTTGAGATATTTTTCTGACTCGAGACACTGCGAGATAAACTAAATTTGACCACTCGATTCTGTCATCGATAATCCAAACGTTTGTATCAGAAATAGTTAATCCTTGTGATGAATGAATCGTTATAGCGTATCCTAACATCCATGGAGATTTATCCATCGTTAACGCGTTCGTAACAGCACTGACAGGAACTAAAACAATATCATTAAGTACAAGTTTTTGTTTCTCATTAGTTCCTGGAATTTCAACTTCGATATTCTGCAGTCGAGTATCTGCTGGTCGATAACATAATGGTACAGGTAGATTTGAAAATCTTTCCTTGTGCCGCAGGAATAATTTCTCTTGTAGTGTATCTCTGACTATCTTTCTACTTGCAACTATCAAATCATTTGGTCTCCACAAATTCCAAAAATCATTCATCGTAGTTTCTGGAATTACTCCACGCATTATTTCGGACTGTATTCTATCTAGCTGCAGTCTGATTAACTTTTTAAATTCTTTCAGCGGTTTATCAATAGCTCTATGATCATCAGTTATTTTTTCGTAATAATCCACAAACGTTTTTAACCATTCGTGTGGAGACTATCCAACAAAGGGTGGTGGTTGACCATGATCGCCACACATTATCACAGCAGTATTTTTCGTCAATAACCAATCAAGGAACATTTTTAATGTATCCAACGAAACCGTACAAATTTCATCCCAGATAATAATCTTGGGAATATATTTCTCACCCATCCGCGATGGAGTCCACGCGTCTCCGCACCATCTAAAGAAACTATGATACGTCTGTGATTTCACTCGCCGTTCGGTCATTTCTCTGGCGAGTCTGTGTGTGGGTGTTAGCACAATCATGTCTGTGTTTTTGAATAATTCAATCACACGTGTTGTTTTACCAGAACCTCCACATCCATTAAGATAAACGGTTTTATGCCTGGCTACAGGATCATATACAGATGGCGCTGTCGATGCTAGTATTTGATTGTTATTCTTGTAATATTTTTCCAAAATTACAACGTCGGCAGATTCAGAATAACTAAATATATTTTCTTGTTTTATTCTCCATGATCCCCATTCACCAGTGCCAAATAATTTCTCGAGCAAATCCAAATATTTTTTATTTATATAAAATGAATCCGTGGCAACTCTGACCGCGGTATCAACAAATCTGTTTATCATCAATAATAAGTTTATTGAAACGTACACGAGCATCGAAGATCTTAAATGAGTAAACTGCGGTGACTCGCCATCGGTGTAACTCACAATTGTACCAAATTTAGTTCTGTCAGACAAATAAACATCATTTCGGCTTATAAACATATTTCTCTCCGTTGTATCAGCATTTATAAAATCGAGTTCTGCATCGTCCATGATTAACCTCGTACACGTTCGTTTATGATCGTACGCACCACCCTGAGTAAACTTACCTATTATTTTTCTGCCGAGATCTTTTGCAACTTTATTTTCATAATCAGTCATATCAGGATTTTCGTCATCAGAATATTTCTTTTGTTGTGTCAACCAAATTTGTTTTTGTGAATGATATGATATAATTGCTTCATTTACTTTCAACGATATCAATATTTTTACATCAAGCATGTATCATAATAGTGCTATTGGAGCCCAATGTTTTTCTGAGAAATGTCATTCAAACCAAGCATAAGTAATCGGATGGAGATTTTGTGCAAACTCGAATGACTCTATACAAGTAAATCCAGTCGGGTCAAAATCTGGCAGGGGTCCATTTACCGCAACTCTGGTCATCTTGTGTGTTGGATGACCAAATCTCATAAAGTATTCAGAACACTCTCCCTATCCAAGAAATCTTCCAGGATAACATGCTACCGTATCAACCGAGATAACGTCGCTATAATTATATTTAGTATTCCATAATCCGCCGTGTCCGTATTCGATACAACTACGTTGAATATCAACAAGAAATTCCGATCTTGTAGGTTTCCATGAATTTTTCTCCTGAGCAAAGTGAGCAGCAACTGATGGAACGGTAAAACAGTTATTCAGTAATTGTTCGATAACATCATTAACATTCGTGTATTTCAACGCAAGATTTTTCATTTCGTCGTGGCGTGATTCTGCACGATAAATTTCTCCGCTAAGCCTTACAAACTGATCGTAATTTCCAACATCGGAACTTCGAAACAGCCAAACAGATACAGGGTCATTTTTGCTGATATCGTTGATAAAATCAAATATGTAATCATTTTAAAATCTAATTGTTCTGTCTCGTGGAAATATCATCACCGCTGACGTCCATGCATGCGCGTTATGATCAATAATCGTTATCGGAGCTCCCCTTGATTCATATTTCGATTTGTATAAAATCTCTCCGGTTAACGTCTTCCCTGTTATTGGAAATTTTAATTTCTTTCCCAGCTCAGCAACGTCGCTGATAGACGCTCCGGTATCTTTAACTGTTTCTGCCCACGTATTTATTTTTTTTACGTCTTAGATCCGTTAAACCGTTTCCACGTATCACTTTGTGAAGTGTTCTGTAACTCGCTCAGCTACACAATTTAAGCGAGAAATTTCATTGGCTTGAGATCATCAACGCTAGATTTATCATTCAGCGGATATAACGCATAAACAACTGAAGTCACAGGATACTTTCGTTCGTAATATGGTTTGTCAATGCCGGTTAGCGTACCTGGTTTTGGAATTTTTATTCAACGTGACGATGCTACTTCCAACAGTCACGCGGAGAGGGTCAAGTTTGTCACGGATAATCCAAACTTCGTCATTTGTCAGCACAATAAATTTTATCTGAATAAAATATCGCTGATCATCGAGGTAGGTAATGATGCTTCTTGCTCGCGAATCATTCATTGCAGCATCGACAACATTTCTAATATTAAATGTTGACCACGTATGAACTGCACCATCGTCGTGAAATTTCTTCTTGGCTTCGTTGATATGATTAATTATATCTTTGTTCATCAACGCCAAATCTTGCATCGGAAAACTAAATTTAAGTTTGGACAGTTTGTCAAGATCAAATCTAACTCTAGAAGGCTTAATTGCAGATAATCTCGTGAATTCCTCCATATTATAATTAAAGCAAATATATGTTTAATTAAACTTTAATTTTATATATATATATATATATATATATATATATATATATATATATATATATATATATATATATATATATATATAATTATTCAAGCAAACAATAAATGCAATTGATTAATGATAAGATTTACAACACCGTGTAACCGCGCATGCGTAAATGAATTCTGTGGTGACCACATGCAAAGTTTTCGACGTGAACGTCTAGGACCAAAACCGTGCTTGCGGTGCGGTGTTGGAGTCAGAGGAGAAACACGGTTATGTGTACAATGCGGTGGTAAAAAATACAGAGAGCTGAAACGATATCATAAAAAAATGTCGAGTCTCCCTTAAAAACCGCCGAAGACTATCTCGCCAAGTTTTCAAAATAACAATTTAGACAAATAATATTATTACATAAATGGAGCAAAATGAATTTATAACACATCCCACCATTAAAAATTATGAAGCAGCTCGTGATGGTATAAGCAATAACTGTCGACTGAAAAAAACCAGTTCGTTTTGTTAGTAATACTGGGTATCTCCTGTTTACTATTGGAAAAAATAAAAAATATTTATCACATAGATTTGTATTTGAATGTTTTCATGGAATAATCAAAGATGGACTTGTGATAGATAATATTAACTCAAATCAGAAAGATAACTCTTTATCTAACTTGCGGGCTGTTAAACAAAGCCAGAATTGTAGACTTGGTGAGACGGGTATGCAAAAAATGGTTGGAAAGGGAACTGTTAAATCTGTAAACGCAGAGACTGGTGAAGAATTAATATTTCAATCAATAAACGCGGCTGCTAAATATTTTGATATTATCCCGAGTTCGGTACAATTTATCGCAGATAATACAAAAAAATCGGCATTTTCAAAGAAATTCAAGCAGCGAATCACGTTTAAATATCATACACATGAAGCGAGATAACTCTGTCGTCGCTGATAGAGTAACTGCGCAGTTGTCCCGCTTGTTATTGCGTGACGTGTGAACGCTCATATAAAACAACTAACGAGATAGCGATTCTTTGTGTGTGTGTGTGTGTGTGTGTGTGTTTTGTAATTATCTGTAGTCAATGATCTGTATTTAACTAAAATTGTATTTTAACCGTGTTTTTATTGGCTAGGGTTTATAAACTCATATTATTTTTCTTGTATATGTGATTAGTAGATAACCAGTAGGTTATTTTTAGATCTTACAGTCATCAACATCTGTTTCCAATATATCCTGCGGTATTTTATGTCCACGTTGTATTTAGTTAAAATGTGTGTGAAAATGAATCTACACTACAGTTTATTTAGCTGAAACGTGTGTGAAATCACTGCATCTTATTCAGCTGAAACGTGTGTAGGATTTATCACTGCAGTTCACGTAGTAGCATAAGTAACATTGTAAGAATGGAACTGTGGTACAGTGTTAAGAACGTTGGATTCTGATACTGAGGCCTGGGGTTCGATTCCCATGGCAGACACATTGTCGATGGGGAGGTATGATGCCAAATTTTTCTTAATAGTGGGGCTTCGCCAGTCCTCGAACTTCAACAGAGAAATACACTCTCCCACCATGTCACCACGTGGTGGGTGTACTTTTGCACTCCCCGGGGTTGATTATGGGGGAGAGTGTTGAATGTAGAGAAGGCCCTTTTGTGTATGTGCCGTCCCTAGAGATAAGTTAGAATTAAGTTTATGTGTATGTGCCGTCCCTGGAGATAAGTTAGAATTAAGTTTATGTGTATGTGTACGTGCTGTCCGGATCGCCATCTGAACCTTCTAGAATGTCGTTTGGCAATCTAGGGGTTCACATAGGGGTTGATTCGAATGTCCTCTGAGCTTGCTAGGATGTCTTTTGGCCACCTAGGAGTTCACATGGGGATTGTGTTTCGTCTAATTTCGAATGCCTCTGAGCTTGCTAGGATGTCGTTGGCACCCTAGAAGTTCACATGGGGATTGATTCGAATGCCCCTGAGCTTGCTAGAATGTCGTTAGGCAAGCTAGGAGTTCACATGGGGTTGTGTTGTGATTATGTTTTTGTAAATTTTTATTTCAGATTCAAAAATATTTAATTTTTTTATTTTTATTATTATATTAATTCTGATTCAGATTTTTATTTTTATTATTCAGAAATATTTTTATTATTATATTAATTCTGATTCAGAAATAGTTTTGTTATTATATTAATTCTGATTCATAAAAATATTCTTATTTTTATTTTTTATTATAATAATAAAATTTATGAAATTTGTTTAGATTTCTTGATTTAATTGTGCAAATACCCCATCAGATTTTAAGAAATTTGTTTGAATTTCTTCATTTAAAATCGCAAACACCCCATCAAGTCAGCGAAATTTGTTCAGATTTTTCAGAATTTTACAGATTCATAGAAATATTCTTACTTTTATTTTTTTATTATAATATTGAAATCAGAGAAATTTGTTTGACTTTCTTGATTTAATCGTGTAAATACTCCATCAGATTTTATGAAATTTGTTCAAATTCCTCAATTTCAATCGTGCAAACACACCAACAGATTTTAAGAAATTTGATCAATTTTCTCAATCTTTTCATGTCAAAACCCCAGCAGATTTATGAAATTCAATCAGATTTGTCAGATTTTTTCAGTTTTATAAAAAAAATTCTAAATTTATTTTATATTATATAAACTGAATTCCAACAAAATTGTTAAGATTTCTCAGTTTAGTAGTGCAAAAACCCCATCAAAGTCAATGGATTTTGTTCGAATTCCTCATTTTCAGTCATGCAAACACCCCATCAGATTTTAAGAAATTCAAACAATTTTCTCGTTTTCGTTGTGTCAAAACCCCAGCGCATTTATGAAATTCATGCAGATTTGTGAGCTTTTTTCAGGTTTATAAAATAAATCTAGAAATATTTTATATTATATAAACTGAATTTGTAGAAATTTGTTAAGATTTCTCAGTTTAATCGCGCAAACACCCCATCAAAATCATCGAAATTTGTTCGAATTCCTCATTTTCAGTCATGTAAACACCCCATCAGATTTTAAGAAATTCAAATAAATTTCTTGATTTAATCGTGCAAATACCCCATCGGATTTGTGAAATTAATTCAGATTTCTCAGAATTTTACAGATTTATAGAAATATTATTTTTATTTTTATTATAATATTAATTCTGATTCAGATTTTTATTTTTATTTTTTATTATTATATTAATTCTGATTCGGATGTTTATTTTTATTATTATATTAATTCTTATTCAGAAATAATTTTATTTGAAATAAATATTTATTATATAATGAATCAAGAAAATATTAATGCTGTTATTGTTGCCATTAAGCAATTACAACATGACGGTATAAAAATTTCTGATGAACTTAATCCTGAAAATATTATGTGCGATTTTGAATCATTACAATTTCGAAAATTCGAGAACAGGTATACACTACCATCCGATTACAGATTTGTAAAGTTGATTCAGCAGGCAATGTTGCAGTCGTTGGCTACAGTTACAAATGATCAGGTAAAATTATTTGTTCCTCTTGCAAGCTCAATCGAAAAAATTAGGTCAAAATTATCTCACGAGTACGAAACAAAAAAGAAAGTAAATGCTCGTATAAGACAACTGAACGAGGTTATGACAGCGAGTAAAGCCGCGGAAGAGTTACTGGCGAAAGATAGCGACGAGTGTTACTCGTCCCACATTGAAAGTGAAAATGAAAGTGACGACGATGTCACTGTGACTAAAATACAATCAAAAGAATATTTACTCAGAATCAGATATTAATAATAATAATTTTTTATTCAGATAATAACAAAAAAAAAATATTCTACTCAGAATCAGATTATTTATTTTTTATTCTGATAATAATATTTATTCTTTTTTTTTGTTCCACGAAAGCGAGATCTATGAACGTAAGATCTATGATCTCACATATAGATTTATATTCAGTGATTCTCCACGTAAATACAAAAGATGTCCTTGATGGTCAGTAAGTTTAAAATGTATCCGCGATAACAGTGGATTATACACACGCAGATAAACAACGTTGATTGGTTCTGATACGATTAAATACCCTGGGGGGGCTTGAGGGGTAAACGTATATAAATGTATCCTTGCTGAGCTTGATTAGATCGCTCTAAATCTACTTGAAAACTTCCATCGACGACGTCATAAACTAGATTGACTGTGATCGTTGGTGTTATATTTACAATCCCCGGAGAAACGTGTCTGCCTCCGCCGTACGGATCGTTATTGTATCGGAGAAATGTTGGTGGTGGATCTACTTTTCTCCATGCCTCCATAACTTTTGGAAAGTTTTCATTAATTACAACGTTGACTGATTTCACGAGATCATTACCATCAAATCCTGGAAATATAAATTTTTGAAATTGTTGTTCAGTTATTTTATAATATTTAATAACTTGCTGTGTTCCTGTATTATTAAAAATTTCTTTAAAAACTCCGTTGGATTTCTCAAGATTACGCACAATTGTATTTAAGAACATTATTGTTTCGATGATTTGTTGTTTTGTGTCCTCAGAGTAATGCGTGGTAATGCTTGAAAATAAAATTTTTAGATCATCGAGAAAATTTGCATGCTCGGATTTGATGTCGTCCGAGAAAGATTTTTAAAAATTTACATCGACGGGTAATCCCTCGTCGAGTTCTTCAAAAACAAATCTCGGCAGCAGTTTTTCAATATTTTTTTCATATTCTATAGTAGTTAAAACTTTACCAGTTTCTTCATTGTATTCACGCAGCGGTTTTTGATAATTGAATTGTTTTATATAATTACTTCTTTCTTTTGTGAGAAACTCCTCCTTGCGTGGTTCTGGAGGTCCTTGATAAACCGCTGAAACTTCAGGCCAACCAAGTACAGTTCTAATCGAACTTTGATAAATATCGACCGCGTAGTCCTGTGAACGAATTTCGATCGCCGACGACAACGTTGGTTCGTGGACGGTAATGGCGATCTTGGATTCTTTTCCGGTGATAGATTTAATTCTGCGTTGGAATTCTTCATTGATTTCTCCGATCTGATAACCGCCCGTAGGTATACTGACTACTTGCCAATCTGGAGTTCCATCGTCGCGATTCTTGTTAGCGAACACCAATGAATTATTTGCGGCGAGACCACCAAACGATGTTAATCTGATATTGGGCCAAGTATAGTAAACTCGTAATTGTGCTAGTGCTATTTCTTTTACTGGAATTGCAGTTGGAAAGACAACATTAAATTCAGGATTAGTTGAACTAGTTGATATCATCGTTGTTTTCAGCGGTGCTGTATTTGGTGACGGTCTGTTGTAGTAGTTCTTGCGACGACGACATTATTTAATTATCAGTTTCTATTTACTAATTATAATTCCATCCTTGATTGTGAACAATCTGGTTCTAATGCCTCGTTTTAAATCTTAATTGTTTCTGTGAACTCGTTGTCGGTAATTATACCGTCGTTGAGGCATGACGAAATCAATGATGATAGCTTCGAGTACACGTACGTTGCCGCGTGCAGTTTTAATGTGTACTCGTGCAATTTCGCGTTTCTACACGTCGATTATTTTTTGCGATTATGCGAAGGACACCAGCAATTGTTGTTGCAGCTGAAACACAAATTGTTACAACTGCCGGTGACATCATCGTTACCGCGGATAAAATTACACCAGTTCCAGCGATGATCGCAGATGCCGAATAAACAACTACGTCGATGACAACTGCGCGTCTGCGATATTTTTTTACTTCTGCGTTGTATTCATCAATGATTTCTTTTTCAGTTTGGTTTGACACTCACATACTTGATTGTATCTGTGTTGGTTAACGTCGATCATTATTATTAAGTAGATTAACGCGACTAATTCAAGATTCTGAAGTATTAAGTAATCAATTGAGGTGTTTCAGCGACAAATTCAAGACACCATCAGTAAGACGCTACGGTTAATTTTTTATCAGATGGTTCCAGTATAAACGTTTCTTCGGTATCTTTATTTAACACTACAGATACAGTTCCAGAAAAATTATCGGTTGAATGACGCCATGGAAATGTAGTAAATATCCTAAATTTGGCAGAGCTGAACACGGACAGCCTGTACACACCAGTTACATCCGCGGTATGTTTGATAGTGTTATCACTCGGTGTCCACGTTGATGATCCTGATGATACTGTGTATACAATATTGTCAATCTGCTGGTGAGGAATTTTAATCAGATTAGTTTTTTGAACGATATTAGGAATTCCACTGACAATATCGTTGAGTTTAGTGTTAACGTCAGCGAGTTTAATATCAGAGATTGGTGGAGTTCCAAAAAATTCATTAGTGGTTCTGTTTACGTTTCTGCGAAAATTCAGAAACAGTTGTACGTGATTAGAAAATTCAGTTCTAAATGCGGTCATTCCATAATTGATCGTCGACAAAGAAGTTGTCATCGGAATTTTGTTATCGTCGACGTATTACTTTGTTGCAGCGTCGAGATTATCTCTTGGTTCTCCCACGTTGGCAATTTTATTGTTGTTCATGTTAAGAATGCCGGTCATCATATCACCGGTTTTTAAAACTCGTTCGGATATACTATTTCGGATCGACGACGGAGTAACAGTACTAGGAACAAGCTTTCCTTCTCGGTCATACACGGCAACGAGACTTTCTCGTGTTGTTTTGTTACGAACAATGATATCGCTGATTGAAATATTACTCGTCATCAATTTTCCTTCACGGTTTTGAAATATTACAAGTTCACCAGGATCAACGTTGGCAAGATTGAGCAGGTCAGATATTTCGTCGCTGATCTGTTTTGTTACTTGTTTGAGTAAGTCTTCACCTGGTTTTTTGGTTTTAGTTTTAGCTGATCTTCCGTAAATATCTACCATTATACAATACAATATAATAGTTGTTTAAAACGAACGATGCTGGTTAACGGTGTACTCGTGCACAACTTTATGAGGTGGTGCTGACGATGCTGAAATCGTGTCAAGTACAGCAAGAACTTCTCTGCCACATATTGGTGGGTCGGTTATATTTGTGTTGGTAACGTTGAATACCAGATTGGAATTTGCATGTTACTTACATATTTTAAAAATTCTTTTGGTGGTGCTAACCCGTACGAATCAATATAAACAATTCCACGTGGATCAATCGCGTATGCAACCCAGTGTGTACCTGTGTTGGTGGATTCGTCGAGGTTAATAATACCAGTTTCAACGCGGTTTGGTCGACGTGGTAATTGATCACGCATAAAAACACCTCTGAAATTTTTTATGTTTAGCTGGGCAGCAGCATCAAGTAAATCGAAACTGGACATTGGAAGAATCAACGAGGTATCGTTCCTGGTAATCTTAGTCCGCGACCGTACCCGGGTATCGTTCCTGGTAATCTTAGTCTGCGACCGTACCCAGGTATCGTTCCTGGTAATCTTAAACCCTTTCCCTTTTTTTTAGATCTTTTTAAACCTTTCCCTGTAGCTTTCTTTAATGCCATTCCAGCACCAGTTCCAACAGCACCTAACGCAGCAGCTTTTTCAACAGCTGGAGCAGCCGCTGCTATCAACGCTGGGATAGCCGCGAGAAGTGGAACAATTGCACCGGTTTTAACAGCGTCGCTGATAGCACTCGCGGAAAGATTAAGTCGTACTCCTGTGCTTGATTTCTTAGCTGCAGTAAAGTGCTTGAGTTGACGTTCTGTCAGTGATAGTTTATTCGGACCACCTGAGATTTGTCCTTGTTTTAACCATATTGTTGTTCCACATTTATCTTTGGACGCTGATTGTAGTTTTTTTTTTTAAATCTAGCCAGGAGTCAGACTGACACTAACATGATGATATGACATTTATAATAATATTTTGATTTTTAAATTAACATTTACCTGTTTTCTACGGGGGCATCAATGACTCTCATGCGACCACCAACACCTTCAAGTAGCATTGTTTTATCTGATAGTATAACCACGATTACTCTATAACCACCAGGAATAATCGGTGGACCGGGTTGTCTCGGTGGTGATCGTGCTACACGAGCTCGGAAGTGTATATCAACGACAGATTGTCTGAATAAATCTAAATGTTCCAGTGAGAAATAATAGATCGGATACAGCGTTGCAAAATCCCGCTGAGATATCTGCAAACCAGAATCAACATTCTGATCACGTCCCATAAATTTTGTCAATCGATGATACGCACGTGCTACGTAATTGCGATCAAAACTTAATAATACTTCTTCGGATGGTTCCTGATGTCCATTTATCCTTGAAGAAACCTCACTAACTCCAAGCGTGTCAAATACCATTGGATTTCGTGATTGTATACCAGATCGTAAGTTTTCCTGAAATGCGATAAATATATGTCGCGGTGCAGAAATACCCTGCTGTGATGCTGTCTGCCATGTAAATAAACCAACAACTTCACTTTGAGTAGTGTGTGTGGACATCGTCAACCATGACAATGTTGATTTGCCGCCGCGATCCATAAAAGAGAGTAATCGTTGTTCTTCGGTTATCGATGGAGTCATTACTGGCATCCACAGCGAAATTTTTTATAATCTTACTATATATGCACCGGCTGGGTTGGAATGCCAGATTGCATCGTTGTCGTCACCTTTTCTATCAAGTATAACTGTATGCTTGGCCCCAAAAATAACCTTTCTGACATTTCTGCAGAATCCAAAAATATGTGACAACGGAATCGCACATGAAAACTCTTCTTCGTCGTTTAACATTAATCTACGTGTGGCAAATCCTAAATTGAAATTTTCATTCATCGATAATACTATAGGACGATCAGCAGCTCCTCCTGCATCTCTTACGTTGCCTATATTTACATAATCACTATTTGGATGATCAGTTGTATCCTTTGCAAACATCACTGATGGACCGGCTGATCTTATATAATCATCTCTGTATCTCGCAAGGCCAAGTATCGTCGTGGCAATATCAACGTCGTTATTAATTTCTTCAATGTTTCTTCCGTCAATCACATATATAGCACTTTTAAATAACACCATAATACCATTGTTAACAAAACCAGGTCGATCACCAATCGCAACTATTGTACCATCTGCTTGCAAAATTCACCCTTCTACTTCAATAAATGCTTCAGCAGGTAAAACATATCTACTTGTATCATTAATTTGTAAACATATTCGAGAACGTTCATTTGGATTTCGTGCGTTGTAAGAATAATACTGATAATCACGCACAGACTCATCATTGAGTACTGGTACATCCATGTCAAATGCGGGATCGGATATACGCGTAAACATCTTTATTATTATCGTGTTCGTCTAACACGAAGACCGCTTCCTGCTACCAGACTAGCGGTTATATTTAGTTCTTTTTCCGATAGTGGTACACTAGCCAACTCTGCTAATTTTTGATTTGCAGCTTTATTTATTATTTTACTAACATTTGCAGGCATAACCTCAGTGCTGGGTAATTTTACTGGTTGAGGTTTTCGTTGTATTAATGGTGCTAATCTTTCTTTGATTGCCGAGAATGCTTTACCGGCAACATCGCCAACAGCACCAATACCTTTATCACGAATAACATCAGTAGCTTTCATGCCTAATTGTTTTGCAATCAGTATTGCCTTTGGAGCTAACCTTGCAAATAGACCCTGAACAACATCACCAAGTCCATCGCCGTAGAACGCTTTATAGGTTGGTAATCTCGAATTTATCACCCTGACCATGGTCGGTCTACGTTGAGCATTATGTATAATCATTTTATTATAGTTATTATATCTAACTGTTTAATCACTGTGGTAATTATCGGTAATTCATCGATGAGTTCCCGGTAAACATTAATGTCCATGATACCGCCTGTAAATAAGCGTTCACAAATTGATGATATCTCGTTGATGATTTTTGGGGAATTATTGCCGGCTCGTCTTCCTCCAATGAGGATTTCTAACCTATCCACGTCGGCAAGGACATTATTGGGACATGGAGTTATAAGACCACTTGCTTGAGTACCTATACCAAGTTGCACCAGAGTCAGGTGATGGTTGTCTCTTTCGTTGAGATCTCGGTTCTCTTGGTAAACGTAATTCCAAATCCTCTTCTTCTTCTTCTTCTTTCCTTGCTCGCTCAACCTCTTTAAGTTTCGACTTTATTTCTTTTTCTTTTCGTTTTCTTGATTGTTTAGCTTCTTCAAGTTTTTACTTCATTTCTTCTTCTTTTTGTTTTCTTGCTTGGTTTATTTGTGCTATATATTCATCTACTGTCTGGTTAAAAATATCAAACTGATTTTCATCTCTCTCAGTTCTGACTTGCGGAGTATAAGTAGCGATGCGATATACATCCCTAATCCAATCGGTAGATTTCATAGTTTTAACATACTCGGGTTTTACACATTTCTCTCTTTCATAATATCCATACGCGACAATATCCATTATTTGGGTTTTGTCCCTGATAGCGGCAAGACCTTCAGGTGTGAATTTATCTGTGATGCTAGTTCTAATTCTTGGAAAAGGTTGTTGCTGATCTTCAGGTGGTGGTTGAGGAGGTTGCCCGGGTAGCGGTTGAGGAGGTTGAAGACGCCCAGCAATATCAACAGGCAATATTTCAAGAGCTTTTTGTGTTGCCTCAGTTGCCTTAACAATTTGTTTTGTTGGTTCGACAATTGGTTTAAATAACTGTTCTGCACTTTCTGCAAATTTCACCTGAGATTCTTGACGCGCATGTAATTTTTATTTGACAGAATCTCTCACGGGTAGATATTTCTTGATTGCCTCTAGTCGCTCTCGAGCTAGCTTAGCTGAGTGAGCTTCACCGATTATTATTGATATAATCATGATTTAATTACAGAAGCAGAGAGGGTGCGACCAAAAGTACGTTTGCCTAAAAAGTAAACACGTTCTCTAAATGACGACAAAAAAAAGTAACCTATTGGTTATGTTTAGAGTGTAGTTGACTACTGAGACCATAATTTTGTTTTAATAAGTAACAATCCAAGCAAGTGGTCTGTTCACCCTCTCTGCTGCTATAATTGTCCTATACTGCCACAAAACAACAACAACAACGACAGTTTTTTAATGGCGGCCTACATTTTTTTCTCCACTTGTAAAATTATATGGATTATTTGGGATTTAAATTGTATTCTATACATGGGCACCTGCAGCATGGGTCAAGGGGGGGGCACGTACCCCCTCCCCCCCTTGACCCCCCAACCCCCTGAAAATCCTGAAACAACCCCCTCCCTGCACAAAGTCCTGACCACCCCCCGGTTGCAAAAACTCCTGCGGGCCCATGATTCTATACACTTTCTTTTATATCCTATCGTGTTCGGTCACAAGGGGGGAGGGGGGGCTAGTCCTTCCAATCATGGGTGGGGAGGTTATAGAGGGATAGAAGTTTGACTTTGTTTATAAAGGTAACATAGTTTTGCTTATAAGTGATTTAAACAAAAATTTCTGATACATTTCAAGATCGAGGTCTAATATTAAATTCCCATAGGTACCCATAATTGTTTTACCCTGTTTAGCATGGGAGTCATGCAGACAGCTTAAGTGCCATCCTTTGCTATTGTTACTTATAAACCTTGCAGTTTTATTCTCATCCATTTGGAGTTTGTTTTCGAGAAGATATTTTTTTTTTACCATCTCCGGCAAACAAATAAAATTTCAGTTTTATTCTAAGCTACTTGGAATTTGTTTTTGAGAAGATTTTTACCACTATCTTGCAGATCCTGCTGTATGCATGCGGAATACAGATGCCATGCCAAGAAGCTGAACTATTTTAATATGGGCTACCAGAAGAAACAGATGAGGATAAACTGGCAGTGTCAGGTTCCCAGACACTGAGATTCTAACACGGGCATGCATTTCAAGCATTCACACTCTGCTGATGAAATCACGTATGAGATGGGCCGGCAACGTCACCAGGATGTCAGAGGAGCTACTACTAAAGACATTCTACAGCGAGCTGTTAAAGAGAAAGCATTCTCAAGGTCAGAAGAAACACTTCAAAGATTCCCTGAAGCCATCCTCAAAACACTTCAACACTGCCCCTGAGTCTTGGTAAGATCTTGTACAGGATCGCTCTACCTGGCAGTCTCATCCTTACTGTAGCTATACAAATTTTTAATTGCATAGGTAATGCAGAAGCGCGAGCAGCCTCAATCTCAGAAATATAGAGCGTCCTCTGTAATCTTGTTCTCCGCTTTGTATGCTTTGTGCGATGCACTCCGCTATACAAAGTGAGGTGAACGCAATACTGTCATCTGATCAAAACAAAATGGCTTATAGGGGAAAAATTGGTTATCAAACCAGCAAATGTATTCCTTTAATTTTCTTTTTTTTAGTGACAAATTGCGAACATTACTACCATTTGCGGCTTGATCTATAGCAATGGTTATCTTGTGTTCCAGCTAACCAGTAATTCTGTCATATCATAACCAGCAATTATATCATATCATTAATTTTTAAAAAAAAGTGCAGTCAGAGATGAAGGAAAGAAGTAAACACAACGATATTTTGTTAATATTACACATTGTACATTTTCCACCTCATCGAAAAAAATCCTTCTATAATCGTCTTCTTGATAAAAGTTTACGCCCAAACTGATATGAAATTATATCTGACAGCATTATGTTTGACAAAGACTGAGAGAAAAATCTCCCCATCAGAAGAAATTGGTCCAAGTTCAAAAGGAAAAAAAACAAACATTATTAAGTTTTTTTACGTTCAGAAAAATAGACGATTTTGGAAGTATTCTGATAAATAGGCATATTCAGCCTTTATGTATAAAAAGTGACCCACAAATGTCAAAACCAATCATGTGGGAACGAGGCACATACTGCTCGCTGCCTGGTTATGGAAGTAGTGAATGGGGATACCATAGGGACAATGGGACTTCAATATTAAATTAGGGTTTTTTCACTATGGGGACACGATTTATATATTATATATTCTTCTTTATCTTCTCATCCGTTTCATCTGATTTGCTCTTTTTCCTCTGGATCCTCCTTTTCTTCTTCTTCCTTTTTGATCAGTGCTTTTAGTCTTCCTTTGCCTCTTCTTAAATTGTTGATTTCCATCTTTACACGATGGGGGTTATAACACCCATATTCAACTTTCACAAACGTTTCCTCCACCATTCACAAATCGTCTAAGACCTCCTGCAACTTGTTCAGTTTCCTGACTGACTGACTGACTGAACGGATTATAGTCGCATATTGCTCGGTGGCTTCCGCGACTGCTTACGATCCTGGGCTGAACCGCAGTCCCTTTAAGAGGGCACTTGGCCCCGGTCTGGGCCTTTTGACCTTAAGACCCCTTAATTGCCAACCAGACGCACTCCACCCCCCACCCCAGCCGACAGACCCAGCAACCGAACCTCCCGCCCAGGCCCCAGCCCCACCCCACCGCGACCACCCATCCACCTACCCAACCCCAACACAACCCAAAAGGGAAGGGCACCCCACCGAGGCAAACCACCCCAGAGCACCCCGACGCCAACCCCAAGGCAGGCAACAAACCACACACACACACACCCAAACCCAAAGAGCAACGATCCAAGGCCGGCAGGAACCAAACCGAAAAAGACAGCCACCAAAGGGAAGCACCCAACAATCCCAGTCGAAGACGCCAAAGCCAGCCCTTGATGTAGAGTATGAAGGCCAACCGTTCCATGCATCTGCTTCCTTCCTTGTTGATAGTTGACCTCTCCGAAGGCCCCAAGTCTCCCAAAAGGTCCTAATAACCCTATGCCTGATTTGTCAAATTATATCCAGTTGTGACTATGGATATCCCTATACCAGAATTGTGTTAGCCACCTATGCAATTTATCTAATGATAATGAGTTGCAAATTTTGAATCAATATTATGTTGGAATTTTATGTACTTAGCGTACTTTTGTATGTCTAAATTGTGCCAATCTGCTGGATGTGTGCCATCCTATGTTACATTAACTCCGCTTAGTAATTATGGTTGTATTTTGTTTTGAGCGCACGGCCAAAGGATCATGATAGTTTGTGTTTGGTCTTCTGATGTGAAATGAAGACCTTGGTTGTTCCCTCACTGCCCTGGAGAGGGAGTTTATGCTTGTCCGGAATTTGGAGACAGCAGGTGGGATGTGTCCTGGACTGTCTTACACCTTAATATGCTCCACACCCTTGTGCCGGGGTCATGGTGAGAAATCTTAGCTCAGCACTGGCTTGCCGAGTTCAGGATTCACCCAGGTATTGCTAGTATATTTTCCCTAGCGCCTGTTTGATGTTCCCAGCGTAGGTGTGTGTGTGTGTGTGTGTGTGTGTGTGTGTGTGTGTGTGTGTGTGCGGGGGAGGGGGTTGTGGGACAGCAGAGAGAGTTGTCTGCTCTATCCCTTAAGTTGGTGGATTATGTTTTGATGTGTCATGCTTGCTTTAGTGGAGTGCTGATGTATGTGTTGGGGAAGGGGGTTTGTGGGGCAGCAGGAAGAGCGTCCTGGAGTGCCTCTTAGTTTGATTTGCCGTACTGATCCTTATGGAGCAGCAGGTAGAGCGTCCTGGACTGTTCCTCATTTATATATGCCTGCCATATTTGTCCTATTTGGGTGTTTTATGCAGTAGGCAGAGCCTCCCTAACTGCATTCAAGAGCTTGTCCGGGGGATGTGTTTGCGTTTTTGATGCAGCAGGCTGAGCAGCCTGGACTGCTTCTGAAAGCTTGTCCGAATAATCGAGTGCAGCAAGGCGGTATCCTGGACTGCGTCTTATGTTACGATACCAAGGTGTTGTTGTGTGTGTTTTTTTTTGGGGGGGGGGATTTTGGGCAGCAGGTAAGGCATCCTGGACTGTCCCTTGCTTTGATTGTTTGTTTTTGGCAAATATAATTGTAAAGTTACATCTTTTCTGTGTTGGCAAATGAAAGTTACATCTTTTCTCTGATGGCAAATTTGTAAGTTAATTGAGCCTCCTTTAGTGGTTAGAGGCTGGGGTTTGGAAAGGATTTCTGTTGATTCATCTCCAATCTCGTCTGTTTTGCTGCTATCATTCCCTGCTGATTGATGTAGGGTGTTATCATTATTGTCTTTTTGTTCTTCATTTTTTCAGTAGTACATATTACGGTATATATTTCGGTATGTTGCACCCATTGATTGATGATAAGATTGATCTTCTGAGTTGCCCTTTGTTTGGTAGCGTCTGCAATAGCCTCTCTTTCCATCTTCTTCTGATTTCCTATTTGGATTTATTTCCTGGGATAGCTCCTGAATCGGTTGTTTTTTGTTCCTCTTCTTTTGTTATCTTGATGCTCCTTGAATTTCGTTTATTGGGTATTAATCTGTTGGTTCACATGATTGGAATTTTTGTTTGTGTAATAACCTTTATATCCATGTTCATCAGTTGATGTTTTGATATCTATGTCCTGGGATTATTACACATAGAATTCCTGAATCCTCTACTGATATTGATTCTTCTTTTTGAGATAGTTGTGATCCTTGAATCACCAGTATATTATTGTTTGTCACCTTCGAATAGTGACCATGTGTGTATATATATATATATATATATATATATATATATATATATATATATATATATAGAGAGAGAGAGAGAGAGAGAGAGAGAGAGAGAGAGAGAGAGAGAGAGAGAGAGAGAGAGAGTTATATAAAGATATCTATTAAAAGAAAATATTTAATTTTTTTTTTTGTTTTGTTACTAGAGATAAATGTGTGGCACAGGATGTAAGTTTTAGTCTCGTGTAACACCGCATATATGTTCTGTCCCAAGTGGTAGAATTTTGCGAGTAATGTCAAAGTCATTGTCGTAACCAATTTCTAAGGTATATCCTAGTATATTTATGTTTAGATAGTGGGGGTAATGATGCTAGTTATATTTATTAATTGGTGGTGGTGTAATACATTTCTTTATCCTATAGATTAAAAACTTTACAGAGTTCTTTGTTATAACTAATTTGATGAAACACTATATGTTTGAAGACAAAAGTAATCCAATTGGATGGGAGATATGACATACAAACAACAGAACAATATAAATGTTTAGTCAAGGAAAATAAGATCTAGTAAATTGCTAATATTATAGGAATAAAAAGCCAGTTATAGTATTGATTTCTTTATTCAACATGTTAATGTCTATCATTTCGCTTGATAACGAAGTGTTCAAGGTGTCTGTTCAGTTTCCCCAATATGAACGCTACACTGTATATAATTCAAGCATGTACGTGAAGGAAAGCATCTCCTCTCACCAACTACCCATATCACCTACCAAACAATCCAGAGATAGGTGCTAACCGAAAATAAAGTTGTTACAAGCCAACACTCTAATACCAAACGTACGCGCGCACACATACACAAACACACACACACACATAAACGTACGCGCGCACACATACATACACATTATTTGTGTTTAGGGACAAGTGTTTTTGTTAAGGAAAAAACAAACACATACACACATACAAACGTACGCGCGCACACATACATAAAAACACACACAAACGTACGCGTGCACACATACACACATACACACAAACATTTTTGGTGCGTAGGGACAAGGGGTTTGTTAAGGATAAAAAGACACATACACACACACACAGGAGATTAAGTGTTAGCTCTAATCCATTCGAAGACGACATGAGTGAGCCTTAATCAATATCCTCCACTTCTGTCACAAAACCAAGAGAGTCCTGATATATATATATATATATATATATATATATATATATATATATATATATATATATATATATGTGTGTGTGTGTGTGTGTGTGTGTGTGTGTGTGTGTGTGTGTGTCTATAATATTTATAAGCTTAAACTCTTGCAGGATGCCAAAGACAAACCAGATGAAGAAAAAGTATATGAAGTATGCATATAAAGATTTAGAAGCCGGTCTATCAGCAATACGAGCTGGGTTGAGCTATAGAAAGGCCAGCCTGAAATATGGAATCCCCAAAACTACCTTGGTGGACCATGTAACTGGTCGTTACCTGTCAGGATGCAAACCAGGACGACCTCAGGTTATACCAGCAAAGCTTGAAGAAGGCATTGTTGCGAAGTTACTGGAAGCATCGTCGAAAGGATTTGGGATTACCAAGAAGCAGCTGTTGATGAAGACCGCCACATTTTGCAGAAGAATAAAAATTAGTACACCATTTAAAAACGGGATACCAGGAGAAGATTGGTGGAAAGGTTAAAGGCTCGACATCCTGAATTGGCACTCAGGAAACCTGAGAAGTTGTCAACATCACGTGCCAGAATGATGAACCGCACAGCTGTTGACAAATTCTTCCAAGATCTTCAAGAAATATTTACAAGTTTAATTCTACATGTTAGTCCTCATTTAATATGGAATTGTGACGAGACAGGCAAACAGTCTGAACACACTCCAACAACTGTGTGTGCCAGAAAAGGGGCCAGAAGTGTAATTGGTAGAACATCTAACTTTAGAGAAAATGCTACAATCATCGCCTGTGTCAGTGCCCCAGAAACAGTAATGCCTCCCATGCGCATTGTCAGGGGGAAGACAAAGAAGTGTTTGCAGTCATTTAACTGCATGGATGACCCCTCTGGTACAGTATGGACCTACCAGGAGAAAGCATGGATGTGTGATATTTTAGGTGAAGAATGGTTATGGAGTAGTATAAGGAAATGGGGATAGTAGCGCATTTCCATAAAAGCAAGTGTTATTTCCCTTAAAAAACCCTTCTATAAAAAATCTAAGGTTTTTCAAATTTTCAAAAAACCCCACCCTAATTTTTTTCCATCATATAAGGCTCAGATCAGATTAAAAACGCTTCGTTTTTGAAATATTTGTCAAAGGAAAAGTTTCAAATAATTATTAAATAAGGCTTTTAACAAATAAGTTTTTAGAGGAAGCGTCGAATCAACTAAACAACAAAATAACAAAAAAGTTATAGTAGCGCAATTTTCATTTTCCTTTCAACAAAGGTTCAGATTGTTGTTTCAACACTTAACGTTTTAATGTGCATTTATCGAATTAATGCTTCCAAAGCAGGTTTTTCAAAAAAGTTATAGTAGCGCAATTTTCAATTTTTCCTTCCTACAAAGGCTCAGATTATCGTTTCATCACTTAAGGTTTTAATGTGTATTAATCAAATAAAGGCTTCTAGACAAGGTTTTTCAAAAAAAATTATAGTAGCGCAATTTTCAATTTTTCCTTCCTACGAAGGCTCAGATTATCATTTCATCACTTAACGTTTTAATGTGCATTTATCGAATTAATGCTTCCAAAGCAGGTTTTTCAAAAAAGTTATAGTAGCGCAATTTTCAATTTTTCCTTCCAACGAAGGCTCAGATTATTGTTTCATCACTTAACGTTTTATAATGACCTAAAGCAAAAGTACTTATTCCATCACTACAATAACGTTTATCATCAAAGTTAGTTAACGCATGTTTCACTAACCTATCAGTTTTTAGCTGATGTTTGTAAGAGCGTATTGCGTACATTGTTGCAAAGTGTGGTGTGGAATTATTTAATACATCAACATAATCGCTATGTTTTATCTTATTTTTAACAACAGATTTTTTGATACCTTTTAACTTCTTACTTTCCTTATTGTCCAGTGTCTTAACGGAGTACATTTTACTTCGTAACCCAGTAAATTCTAAAACAGGTTTAAAGCAAAACTCATCTTTCATTTTACCCATAACTTTTTTATTTTTAACGGAGTACATTTTACTTCGTAACCCAGTAAATTCTAAAACAGGTTTAAAGCAAAACTCATCTTTCATTTTACCCATAACTTTTTTATTATTAGGATCATAGAACGGACTACTTCGTGCAACATCAGATAAATCAAACTCATCTCGGTGATCATATATATCTTTATAAACATCATCAGTAAATACTTGATAAACGAGAGAATCAATATCTGTAAATAATAATTTTGAGTTAGGCCAAACTTTCTTAGTAAAATTATAATGAAAATCATACATCAGCCACTTCGATGTTTCTAATACCGTAGCACCAACGAATATTGGTTTGTTTAGCTTAAGATTTGTCTTATATTTCTTAACTAGCGCTAGGTTTTCATTAATACATAGCGAATCGGCAAACGTATCTAACGCAACTAATTTAGTAAAACGTTTTCGATTATTAACAATTTCAATATCAACACGCTTACGAATATTCTCCATTGTCTTGCCAAACACCGAGTTGTTCATGAGTTTAAAGAAATCCTTTTCAAAATCTGTGGTAGCTGTTGTTCTTATATCATTATTAAATTTAATATACTCCGCCATCCACTTCGATTGTTTGATTTTTAGTACACGATGAACTTTAATTAACTTCAACCCGTTATCAAGCGCTTGTTTTAGATTTCTATAGTGACAAACATAATTTCGTTTATTAAGGAGATTTGGAATCAGTTTTGGTATCATACAAGGCTTACCAGGACGATTAGCTAGTTGTTTCTTTGACAGGAGAGAATCAGAAGTTATCATTTTCTCTGGTAAAAACGGATAATCGTTATGTAAATCATGTAATTCTATAGGATAATCAACATCAACTTCAAGATAATAAGTATAATCTTCATCAGATAAATCTTTTGTTAGGTTCTCAGTATCTGTAAGAAAGTCTTGTTCTTCAACCCAACAATCAACTGCATAAGGCATCGACTGAGACATTGCCCAACTGTAAAGAGCGTTTTTATCGAGATAAATAATATAACTGCTAGGTTCATTTGGATTAAAATCAGGTAAATATTTATTATTAGCACGAGCGTACTTATGACTTATAACTGAAATACCACCGCGGATCGCTCTTTCAAATCTCACGTATTCACTTGCGTAATTACCAAAGGTCAGATAAAGATTTATAAAAAGGCGCGAGAAATTAATGCTCATCAAAAATTTAATATTCGATCTTTTTTTTTTTTTTTTTTAATTTATTAACAATAACATGCCAAAAACAGCATCACTATCATTAACTGATGAAAAGAAGATTTATAATCTGAGAAACAAGAAATCAGCAATGACAATATCGAAGGATTATCGAATAAGTACATCACGAGTCTATGACATCTGGAAGAAATATGATGATGTTCTAATAAATCAATCTCAAAATCCTGATGTAGTACTAGTTGATCATCTTGCTGAGAAAGAAATGATCATTAATGATTTAAAAAATAAAATATCTAAACTGACAAATGAAATTAATATATATCAATCACAAATCGAAGATTCTGATAAAATTATTAATGATCAATGATATGAGATAAAATCCTTGAAAAACAGGCTAAACAAGTATGATTTACAGGTAACTATGAACAACAATCTTGAAGATACTATTGCTGAGCAGAAGAATGAAATCAAAGTATTACAAGAAAAATTAGAACAGAAAAAAATTGTAAATAATTCCACTGGAATTAAATTACAATATAATTATGAGATAGGTTTGCTAAACAATCAAATAAAACACCTTAATGAAAAACTTGATAATAAAAAGAAAAAGATTGATCTACTAACCAAAGCAAATCAAGATCTTGAAAATAAACTTAAAGAAGAAGCTCTTAAACAAAATGATGCTAACACAGCTGGTCTAATAAACGAGCTGAACAATATAAAATCTGAACTAGTTGAGATAAAATCAAGTAAATCCAAGCCAATATTTACAATTGCTGATAATGATAACAGAAGAACACAATTGAGAGAAAATTATAATAATATACATTGGATCGACAAGGTGTTGTATAAAATAATTGACGGTGATAGTTATATTACTCGCGATGAGGCACTTGATATGCTCGTTGATATCAACATGAGCGCAGATAAACGAACAGATTGGTTTTTTTATGACGGTCATGTGAGAGGTCGTTATGGTGGGACATTTCAACCAAAAAGTGCTGTGTATTTCCTTCACCCAGATTATACGAAACGATTATGTGGTTCTTATCATGTTCTGCCAGTAAATCAGAGATAGAGATATTGTTGTGTTAGATCGGATATTATATAATCCAACTATAATGAAAAATAATTATGTTAATTATAATGATGTATTAACGCGTAGGTGTAGATAATATGTAACGATTTCGTTGTTCACATCTATTTGTCTCCCCGATTGGTCTGTGAGTTGCATTGTAATGCTTGTGATTTGATTCTCAACAATCAACGGATAATAGATAATATGACGTGGATTAATTTGCATGAGAGATCCTGGAGGAACTTCTGGTGAGAAACTGTAAATTGTTTGTCCTTTACTGCCTTTTGATGTGTGAGATCCAGATGCAGTGGAACAATTGACAAGTATTGTGTTTACTTCTGTTATATCTACTGGTAATTTACCGTCATATATTACAATGTCCCCTGGAAGTAATGGACCGATTGGCGCATGAACAAATCCTAACAATGATGCAATACTTGCTGGTGGTCTAAAATCGACAACTAATTGATTTTTCAATGTTAATCTAGCTCGCAATGTATTATAATTTGCAGTTAACTCGAAATCATCAGCACTACCACCTGATTTTGTTATAAGCTCTTTTATTATCTTATTTAGATCATTAATATTATAAGCTCCTTGTGGAATTTTTAATCTTCGCAAGTTCTTATCTTTTTGCGAGTATTGTATATACATAAAATCATCATTAACACCAGTTTTTATATTGGCCATCGAGTTCCAACAAGTACAAGAAATTAATCCAATTTCATATTGTTTTGCAGGATCAAGTTGTATTGGTGGGTTGTAATTTACTGTAAAATTTGCACTATTTCCTTCTACTTGACTGGAGTCGAGCAATAATGTTGTTGTCATCTTATTAATGAAGAACATATAAAATTTGAATAACCCGATAGGAATCATGATTAAGTATATTTTAATTATTAATTCAAATTTTTCTGTTTATCTGCTAGTTTTCTTCGTAATCGATCTCTGATCTTATTTGTCCTATTTTGTGAAATATCAGTTAATGATCGTTTTGAAAACCCTGGACTTATATACTTATTAACATAAATAATATCAACACCGTTTTTATTAACTCGAAAGTTATGATTATCACGCATTATTTTTACTGCAGTATTAAATTGCTCATCATTTTCTGGGAAGATCATAATTTTTCCTTTCATTTGTATATTTATATTATATAACTTCTGTAAAGTCTATAATTGAAGGTGGATGTTGTTTTGTTATTCTATATTTTGGAGATCGTGTATTATAATAATGAAGAATTGCGCGATAATTTCTACCACCACAATTTTTACAAAGACCTGTTTTACCTCATATTCCAATACCACAGCTCAGACACGGTCTTGGACTTTTTAATCCACTTTCTAATCTCTGTTTATGTAACCCGCAATATTCTCCATAACATCGTTTATTACAAAAATCTGTTGAACCTTGAGGTAGATATTTACAATAATTCTGCCCTCGTTGAAACGGCATTATTTATATATTATCGATAATTTTTATATTTAAATATTATTTATATTTTAGCAAAATAATTTTAATTAGATAAATTTTATCTAAACTAATAAATACAATATGCAAAGAACGTCAGCACAGCGAACGAAACAAACACGTTCAATCGTTGCAAGACGTATTATGGACTTATATGAGTCACTCACCGGAATAAAACCAAGTTATCCGAAATCAAATGATTCTTTTTATCAATTACAAGAAGAAATAAGTCAAAGATTATTTAAACCGGTACTCGTTGATATAAAATTACATAAGGGACTCGAAAGAAAAACTAAAACAACTCGTCATGAAAAAGTATTACGGTTAATGGACGATTATGAGCAATTAACTGGAATAAAGCCAAGATATCCTATTTCAACTGTAAATTTACAACGATTGCAAGATGAACTTTTAGAAGCTAGAAGATCAACAATTAAAATCAAAGAAGTTAGTTCATCATTTGCAGGTTTTACTAATACCTATCGAGTAGATGTAATTGTAGATCCACTTGAAAATATAATTAAATCTGTGATTAAATATATTCACGTTAAAGAACCTCGTGTAAAAATATTAGCTGAACTTAGAGTTACATTTGAGCATGCTACTGATTCTGAAAAATTTGTTAGACCTTATATTAAATCTGAAGCAAAAGTCGTTTATATTAATGATGATATAGATAAAATTTCAGCAATTATTGCTCAAGAAATTGATAATAAAATTGATAATTATACAGGTTGGACATTAGTATCAAAAGATTATTTGTTAGTTCACAGTTATAAATTTGATCCTTTACATGCAGGTAAATTTGTAAAGTTACCAAAGAGAATTGTAGATAGTCATTGTGTTATAAACGTTAAATCTGATGATGATAAGTGTTTCTTATGGAGTATTTTAGCTCATTTGTTTCCAGTTGCAAAAGACGCGAATAGAGTTACAAAGTATTATGAACATGAACATAAAATTAATCTCACAGGTATTTCTTTCCCAGTTGATGTTAAACAGATCAGTAAAATAGAAAATAATAATAAATCATTATTGTCTGGTGGTGTTAACGTATTTGGTCTCGATGATAATTGTAAAATATTTCCAATAAGAATATCACCGCTAGCCGGTCCAAACACAATAAACCTGTTGATGTTTAAAGAACATTACTCACTAATAAAAAACTTTAACGGATTAGTTGGTAGACAATATACACAACACAAAGAAAGATTAAACTTCTGTTATAAGTGTTTGCATGGATTTCATGATAATGATAAATTACAAAAACATCTACAAAATTGTTTACATAATCAAAAAACAACTTTACCTAGCGAAAAAAACAAATACTTAAAATTTAAGAAGTTTAAAAATACTGCAACAGTTCCCTTTACAATTACATATGACTTTGAATCGCTTCAAGTTGATATTCAAAACGATAATATTCCAAATCAATCTGAGACAACTCATCTAGCTAAACACGTACCAGTTTCTGTTGCTTATAAAGTTACTTGCATCATTGATCCAAAGTTATCTGAGCCGATAAAAATCTATAGACGAAAATCAAACACTGATGAAGATACTGCGGTTTGGTTACTTAAAAATTTATTTATCGAAGCTAATAAAATCTATCAGAAACTCTCAATAATACCAGAAATTATAATATCAGATGAAAACCGATCAGATTTTAAGAAAGTAAGAAAATGTCATATTTGTAATGAGACATTCAGCAAAAAGAACTTGGGAAAAGATATGTTCAAGGTCCTCGATTATTGTTATATAACCGGTAATTATACTCGTGCTGCTCATAAGTCTTGTAAAGATGAGTTTCATAAGGTAGATTTTATCCCGTGTATAGCTCATAACTTTAGAGGATATGATGGACATTTTATTATAACTGCACTTGGTCACCCCGATATCGTTGAGTTATGTAAAGATAAAATAATTGGTGCAATTCCTAATAATTATGAAAGATTTATGTCAGTTACAATTGGTCCATTGAGATTTATTGATAGTATGCAATTTATGGCATCATCGTTAGACGAGTTAGCAAAAAACTGTAGTAATTTTAGTTCTTTAACGGAGTACTTTAACGATAATGTTGATTTGATGAAAAAGAAAGGAATATTTCCTTACGAGTATATTAATGATTATAATAAACTTGATGAAACAACTTTGCCAATCAAAGACAAGTTTTATTCACAATTGTCTGGTGAGCATATTAGTGATGATGAGTACAAACACGCTTTAAACGTTTGGAATAAATTCGATTGTAAAACGATCGGTGATTATCTAGATATTTATTTGATACAAGACGTTCTTTTACTCGATGATATATTTCAAAGTTTTCGAAGAACATCGCTAAATAAATATAAACTCGATCCTTCTTGGTACTTTTCAAGTCCTGGTTTAAGCTGGGACGCGTTATATAAGTTAACTAATACAACAACAGAGTTAATTGTTGAGGGAGATATTGATAAGTATTTGTTCTTTGAAAGAGCGATCCGCGGTGGTATTTCAGTTATAAGTCATAAGTACGCTCGTGCTAATAATAAATATTTACCTGATTTTAATCCAAATGAACCTAGCAGTTATATTATTTATCTCGATAAAAACGCTCTTTACAGTTAGGCAATGTCTCAGTCGATGCCTTATGCAGTTGATTGTTGGGTTGAAGAACAAGACTTTCTTACAGATACTGAGAACCTAACAAAAGATTTATCTGATGAAGATTATACTTATTATCTTGAAGTTGATGTTGATTATCCTATAGAATTACATGATTTACATAACGATTATCCGTTTTTACCAGAGAAAATGATAACTTCTGATTCTCTCCTGTCAAAGAAACAACTAGCTAATCGTCCTGGTAAGCCTTGTATGATACCAAAACTGATTCCAAATCTCCTTAATAAACGAAATTATGTTTGTCACTATAGAAATCTAAAACAAGCGCTTGATAACGGGTTGAAGTTAATTAAAGTTCATCGTGTACTAAAAATCAAACAATCGAAGTGGATGGCGGAGTATATTAAATTTAATAATGATATAAGAACAACAGCTACCACAGATTTTGAAAAGGATTTCTTTAAACTCATGAACAACTCGGTGTTTGGCAAGACAATGGAGAATATTCGTAAGCGTGTTGATATTGAAATTGTTAATAATCGAAAACGTTTTACTAAATTAGTTGCGTTAGATACGTTTGCCGATTCGCTATGCATTAATGAAAACCTAGCGCTAGTTAAGAAATATAAGACAAATCTTAAGCTAAACAAACCAATATTCGTTGGTGCTACGGTATTAGAAACATCGAAGTGGCTGATGTATGATTTTCATTATAATTTTACTAAGAAAGTTTGGCCTAACTCAAAATTATTATTTACAGATATTGATTCTCTCGTTTATCAAGTATTTACTGATGATGTTTATAAAGATATATATGATCACCGAGATGAGTTTGATTTATCTGATGTTGCACGAAGTAGTCCGTTCTATGATCCTAATAATAAAAAAGTTATGGGTAAAATGAAAGATGAGTTTTGCTTTAAACCTGTTTTAGAATTTACTGGGTTACGAAGTAAAATGTACTCCGTTAAGACACTGGACAATAAGGAAAGTAAGAAGTTAAAAGGTATCAAAAAATCTGTTGTTAAAAATAAGATAAAACATAGCGATTAT
This sequence comes from Megalonaias nervosa, assembly GCA_016617855.1. Lineage (NCBI taxonomy): Eukaryota > Metazoa > Mollusca > Bivalvia > Unionida > Unionidae > Megalonaias > Megalonaias nervosa. Next base: position 6,744 of record JAECUM010007036.1, on the reverse strand, counting down.
GTTGATGTATTAAATAATTCCACACCACACTTTGCAACAATGTACGCAATACGCTCTTACAAACATCAGCTAAAAACTGATAGGTTAGTGAAACATGCGTTAACTAACTTTGATGATAAACGTTATTGTAGTGATGGAATAAGTACTTTTGCTTTAGGTCATTATAAAACGTTAAGTGATGAAACAATAATCTGAGCCTTCGTTGGAAGGAAAAATTGAAAATTGCGCTACTATAACTTTTTTGAAAAACCTGCTTTGGAAGCATTAATTCGATAAATGCACATTAAAACGTTAAGTGATGAAATGATAATCTGAGCCTTCGTAGAAAGGAAAAATTGAAAATTGCGCTACTATAATTTTTTTTGAAAAACCTTGTCTAGAAGCCTTTATTTGATTAATACACATTAAAACCTTAAGTGATGAAACGATAATCTGAGCCTTTGTAGGAAGGAAAAATTGAAAATTGCGCTACTATAACTTTTTTGAAAAACCTGCTTTGGAAGCATTAATTCGATAAATGCACATTAAAACGTTAAGTGTTGAAACAACAATCTGAACCTTTGTTGAAAGGAAAATGAAAATTGCGCTACTATAACTTTTTTGTTATTTTGTTGTTTAGTTGATTCGACGCTTCCTCTAAAAACTTATTTGTTAAAAGCCTTATTTAATAATTATTTGAAACTTTTCCTTTGACAAATATTTCAAAAACGAAGCGTTTTTAATCTGATCTGAGCCTTATATGATGGAAAAAAATTAGGGTGGGGTTTTTTGAAAATTTGAAAAACCTTAGATTTTTTATAGAAGGGTTTTTTAAGGGAAATAACACTTGCTTTTATGGAAATGCGCTACTATCCCCATTTCCTTATACTACTCCATAACCATTCTTCACCTAAAATATCACACATCCATGCTTTCTCCTGGTAGGTCCATACTGTACCAGAGGGGTCATCCATGCAGTTAAATGACTGCAAACACTTCTTTGTCTTCCCCCTGACAATGCGCATGGGAGGCATTACTGTTTCTGGGGCACTGACACAGGCGATGATTGTAGCATTTTCTCTAAAGTTAGATGTTCTACCAATTACACTTCTGGCCCCTTTTCTGGCACACACAGTTGTTGGAGTGTGTTCAGACTGTTTGCCTGTCTCGTCACAATTCCATATTAAATGAGGACTAACATGTAGAATTAAACTTGTAAATATTTCTTGAAGATCTTGGAAGAATTTGTCAACAGCTGTGCGGTTCATCATTCTGGCACGTGATGTTGACAACTTCTCAGGTTTCCTGAGTGCCAATTCAGGATGTCGAGCCTTTAACCTTTCCACCAATCTTCTCCTGGTATCCCGTTTTTAAATGGTGTACTAATTTTTATTCTTCTGCAAAATGTGGCGGTCTTCATCAACAGCTGCTTCTTGGTAATCCCAAATCCTTTCGACGATGCTTCCAGTAACTTCGCAACAATGCCTTCTTCAAGCTTTGCTGGTATAACCTGAGGTCGTCCTGGTTTGCATCCTGACAGGTAACGACCAGTTACATGGTCCACCAAGGTAGTTTTGGGGATTCCATATTTCAGGCTGGCCTTTCTATAGCTCAACCCAGCTCGTATTGCTGATAGACCGGCTTCTAAATCTTTATATGCATACTTCATATACTTTTTCTTCATCTGGTTTGTCTTTGGCATCCTGCAAGAGTTTAAGCTTATAAATATTATAGACACACACACACACACACACACACACACACACACACACACACACATATATATATATATATATATATATATATATATATATATATATATATATATATATATATATATATATATATATATATCAGGACTCTCTTGGTTTTGTGACAGAAGTGGAGGATATTGATTAAGGCTCACTCATGTCGTCTTCGAATGGATTAGAGCTAACACTTAATCTCCTGTGTGTGTGTGTATGTGTCTTTTTATCCTTAACAAACCCCTTGTCCCTACGCACCAAAAATGTTTGTGTGTATGTGTGTATGTGTGCACGCGTACGTTTGTGTGTGTTTTTATGTATGTGTGCGCGCGTACGTTTGTATGTGTGTATGTGTTTGTTTTTTCCTTAACAAAAACACTTGTCCCTAAACACAAATAATGTGTATGTATGTGTGCGCGCGTACGTTTATGTGTGTGTGTGTGTTTGTGTATGTGTGCGCGCGTACGTTTGGTATTAGAGTGTTGGCTTGTAACAACTTTATTTTCGGTTAGCACCTATCTCTGGATTGTTTGGTAGGTGATATGGGTAGTTGGTGAGAGGAGATGCTTTCCTTCACGTACGTGCTTGAATTATATACAGTGTAGCGTTCATATTGGGGAAACTGAACAGACACCTTGAACACTTCGTTATCAAGCGAAATGATAGACATTAACATGTTGAATAAAGAAATCAATACTATAACTGGCTTTTTATTCCTATAATATTAGCAATTTACTAGATCTTATTTTCCTTGACTAAACATTTATATTGTTCTGTTGTTTGTATGTCATATCTCCCATCCAATTGGATTACTTTTGTCTTCAAACATATAGTGTTTCATCAAATTAGTTATAACAAAGAACTCTGTAAAGTTTTTAATCTATAGGATAAAGAAATGTATTACACCACCACCAATTAATAAATATAACTAGCATCATTACCCCCACTATCTAAACATAAATATACTAGGATATACCTTAGAAATTGGTTACGACAATGACTTTGACATTACTCGCAAAATTCTACCACTTGGGACAGAACATATATGCGGTGTTACACGAGACTAAAACTTACATCCTGTGCCACACATTTATCTCTAGTAACAAAACAAAAAAAAAAATTAAATATTTTCTTTTAATAGATATCTTTATATAACTCTCTCTCTCTCTCTCTCTACATATATATATATATATATATATATATATATATATATATATATATATATATATACACACATGGTCACTATTCGAAGGTGACAAACAATAATATACTGGTGATTCAAGGATCACAACTATCTCAAAAAGAAGAATCAATATCAGTAGAGGATTCAGGAATTCTATGTGTAATAATCCCAGGACATAGATATCAAAACATCAACTGATGAACATGGATATAAAGGTTATTACACAAACAAAAATTCCAATCATGTGAACCAACAGATTAATACCCAATAAACGAAATTCAAGGAGCATCAAGATAACAAAAGAAGAGGAACAAAAAACAACCGATTCAGGAGCTATCCCAGGAAATAAATCCAAATAGGAAATCAGAAGAAGATGGAAAGAGAGGCTATTGCAGACGCTACCAAACAAAGGGCAACTCAGAAGATCAATCTTATCATCAATCAATGGGTGCAACATACCGAAATATATACCGTAATATGTACTACTGAAAAAATGAAGAACAAAAAGACAATAATGATAACACCCTACATCAATCAGCAGGGAATGATAGCAGCAAAACAGACGAGATTGGAGATGAATCAACAGAAATCCTTTCCAAACCCCAGCCTCTAACCACTAAAGGAGGCTCAATTAACTTACAAATTTGCCATCAGAGAAAAGATGTAACTTTCATTTGCCAACACAGAAAAGATGTAACTTTACAATTATATTTGCCAAAAACAAACAATCAAAGCAAGGGACAGTCCAGGATGCCTTACCTGCTGCCCAAAATCCCCCCCCCCAAAAAAAAACACACACAACAACACCTTGGTATCGTAACATAAGACGCAGTCCAGGATACCGCCTTGCTGCACTCGATTATTCGGACAAGCTTTCAGAAGCAGTCCAGGCTGCTCAGCCTGCTGCATCAAAAACGCAAACACATCCCCCGGACAAGCTCTTGAATGCAGTTAGGGAGGCTCTGCCTACTGCATAAAACACCCAAATAGGACAAATATGGCAGGCATATATAAATGAGGAACAGTCCAGGACGCTCTACCTGCTGCTCCATAAGGATCAGTACGGCAAATCAAACTAAGAGGCACTCCAGGACGCTCTTCCTGCTGCCCCACAAACCCCCTTCCCCAACACATACATCAGCACTCCACTAAAGCAAGCATGACACATCAAAACATAATCCACCAACTTAAGGGATAGAGCAGACAACTCTCTCTGCTGTCCCACAACCCCCTCCCCCGCACACACACACACACACACACACACACACACACACACACACACACACCTACGCTGGGAACATCAAACAGGCGCTAGGGAAAATATACTAGCAATACCTGGGTGAATCCTGAACTCGGCAAGCCAGTGCTGAGCTAAGATTTCTCACCATGACCCCGGCACAAGGGTGTGGAGCATATTAAGGTGTAAGACAGTCCAGGACACATCCCACCTGCTGTCTCCAAATTCCGGACAAGCATAAACTCCCTCTCCAGGGCAGTGAGGGAACAACCAAGGTCTTCATTTCACATCAGAAGACCAAACACAAACTATCATGATCCTTTGGCCGTGCGCTCAAAACAAAATACAACCATAATTACTAAGCGGAGTTAATGTAACATAGGATGGCACACATCCAGCAGATTGGCACAATTTAGACATACAAAAGTACGCTAAGTACATAAAATTCCAACATAATATTGATTCAAAATTTGCAACTCATTATCATTAGATAAATTGCGTAGGTGGCTAACACAATTCTGGTATAGGGATATCCATAGTCACAACTGGATATAATTTGACAAATCAGGCATAGGGTTATTAGGACCTTTTGGGAGACTTGGGGCCTTCGGAGAGGTCAACTATCAACAAGGAAGGAAGCAGATGCATGGAACGGTTGGCCTTCATACTCTACATCAAGGGCTGGCTTTGGCGTCTTCGACTGGGATTGTTGGGTGCTTCCCTTTGGTGGCTGTCTTTTTCGGTTTGGTTCCTGCCGGCCTTGGATCGTTGCTCTTTGGGTTTGGGGGTGTGTGTGTGTGGTTTGTTGCCTGCCTTGGGGTTGGCGTCGGGGTGCTCTGGGGTGGTTTGCCTCGGTGGGGTGCCCTTCCCTTTTGGGTTGTGTTGGGGTTGGGTAGGTGGATGGGTGGTCGCGGTGGGGTGGGGCTGGGGCCTGGGCGGGAGGTTCGGTTGCTGGGTCTGTCGGCTGGGGTGGGGGGTGGAGTGCGTCTGGTTGGCAATTAAGGGGTCTTAAGGTCAAAAGGCCCAGACCGGGGCCAAGTGCCCTCTTAAAGGGACTGCGGTTCAGCCCAGGATCGTAAGCAGTCGCGGAAGCCACCGAGCAATATGCGACTATAATCCGTTCAGTCAGTCAGTCAGTCAGGAAACTGAACAAGTTGCAGGAGGTCTTAGACGATTTGTGAATGGTGGAGGAAACGTTTGTGAAAGTTGAATATGGGTGTTATAACCCCCATCGTGTAAAGATGGAAATCAACAATTTAAGAAGAGGCAAAGGAAGACTAAAAGCACTGATCAAAAAGGAAGAAGAAGAAAAGGAGGATCCAGAGGAAAAAGAGCAAATCAGATGAAACGGATGAGAAGATAAAGAAGAATATATAATATATAAATCGTGTCCCCATAGTGAAAAAACCCTAATTTAATATTGAAGTCCCATTGTCCCTATGGTATCCCCATTCACTACTTCCATAACCAGGCAGCGAGCAGTATGTGCCTCGTTCCCACATGATTGGTTTTGACATTTGTGGGTCACTTTTTTATACATAAAGGCTGAATATGCCTATTTATCAGAATACTTCCAAAATCGTCTATTTTTCTGAACGTAAAAAAACTTAATAATGTTTGTTTTTTTTCCTTTTGAACTTGGACCAATTTCTTCTGATGGGGAGATTTTTCTCTCAGTCTTTGTCAAACATAATGCTGTCAGATATAATTTCATATCAGTTTGGGCGTAAACTTTTATCAAGAAGACGATTATAGAAGGATTTTTTTCGATGAGGTGGAAAATGTACAATGTGTAATATTAACAAAATATCGTTGTGTTTACTTCTTTCCTTCATCTCTGACTGCACTTTTTTTTAAAAATTAATGATATGATATAATTGCTGGTTATGATATGACAGAATTACTGGTTAGCTGGAACACAAGATAACCATTGCTATAGATCAAGCCGCAAATAGTAGTAATGTTCGCAATTTGTCACTAAAAAAGAGAAAATTAAAGGAATACATTTGCTGGTTTGATAACCAATTTTTCCCCTATAAGCCATTTTGTTTTGATCAGATGACAGTATTGCGTTCACCTCACTTTGTATAGCGGAGTGCATCGCACAAAGCATACAAAGCGGGGAACAAGATTACAGAGGACGCTCTATATTTCTGAGATTGAGGCTGCTCGCGCTTCTGCATTACCTATGCAATTAAAAATTTGTATAGCTACAGTAAGGATGAGACTGCCAGGTAGAGCGATCCTGTACAAGATCTTACCAAGACTCAGGGGCAGTGTTGAAGTGTTTTGAGGATGGCTTCAGGGAATCTTTGAAGTGTTTCTTCTGACCTTGAGAATGCTTTCTCTTTAACAGCTCGCTGTAGAATGTCTTTAGTAGTAGCTCCTCTGACATCCTGGTGACGTTGCCGGCCCATCTCATACGTGATTTCATCAGCAGAGTGTGAATGCTTGAAATGCATGCCCGTGTTAGAATCTCAGTGTCTGGGAACCTGACACTGTCAGTTTATCCTCATCTGTTTCTTCTGGTAGCCCATATTAAAATAGTTCAGCTTCTTGGCATGGCATCTGTATTCCGCATGCATACAGCAGGATCTGCA